>JALIRR010002230.1:0-10000 GCA_023091755.1 Montipora sp. Colony 1 RG-2022
AGTAACAGTTTATTCAAGTGTAATTGAGCAGCCTGACCCCAGGCACTTAAACCAAATGTTAAATACGGAAACATTAGCGACTGATAAATGCTAAGTAAAGTGTTAAACGGAACAAAATGTCTCAGGCGGGCAATGATTCCAATCTGCAATGATTCCAATCTGATAGGGCAAGCTTTAACTTAGCGAAAACATCAAATTGTTCGTAATCGGAACGCAAGAGTGCAAAAAAAGGGGCAAATCATGGAACTATTAAAAGGAAGAGGCAAATTCTGAGAGATGGGGAGGGCAATTTAATACAGATCTTTGAAGGAATGCAAAGAAAGGAGAAGAGTGAAGACGCTGACCAATCTTGAAGTAAAAAATACTGATTGCGAACGAAAGACCTTGCTAAAGACATTAAAGTTAAATGTAAATAACCCTTTTCCTGTTTCCTACATGAACCTTATTTGTGGAACTTAGAAGGCGTGTGAAAGACCCTCGGGACAACATTGCGATGTAATATTTACGTGAAGAGAAAGTTATTTGAGATTGTCGCTGTTATGTTTAACATTTCAGACTCAAGAACCACGAAAAAAGCTTGCTACCTGGAGCACTGATGATGTGTGCAGGTGGCTGACATCACTTGATCTTGAACTGTACGGCGAATCTTTTCGGCAAAATGCTATTGATGGGGAGGAGCTGTCACACATTAACAGTGAAGTGCTGGCGTCTGATCTAAGCATTGGTGAGCGACATGTGTTTGTCACATTAGGTTACTCAAGGGTACAGTGCACTTTTACTATGTACCAAGTTACCTCTCTTAGTAACTCTTAGCCTTAAAATAGTCATTTTAAGTGATTAGTGTAAGATCAGCAAATGGTATAGGTGCTGGTGTAGATGCAAGAACTTCAGAAATGCTTCTCTATTTGGGTTGTTTCTGAGACATCGCTGTAAGAGTCTCGTTAAACTTAGAACATGGAAAGTGATTAATAGTGTTTCCTTTTTCAGTCACTCTTTGAAGGTTATCCTAAAGATAGAGGTATCTCGTTCCATGTTGTGCCAGTTCTAGACAACAAATTTAGTTGATTGCATACTAGAGAAAGTGTGAAATGTTCATGTAATTATTTGAACTGCAAAATTTGAAATTGGATACACGAAAGTTCCAAATCATCACAGTTAAGCGGCAACTTTAGCAGTTGCAAGAACTGAGCCTGAAAAAAAAAGCCCCGTTCAAGCCTGCTTACGTTGCTTCTCAACTGCGACGATCTCCAACTTTCATGTAAAGTTAGTTTAATTGGAAGTCTACAGTTTTGTGCCTCTTATTTTTGAGAATAGTCCTTTCTTCAACATATAGGTCCAGCTGGTCACCGAAACAAGATATTACGAATGATAAAAGAGATCAAAAGACAGGAGCTGGAAGAGGACATTCCGGATGAATTTTTTTGTCCTATAACACGGGAGATAATGTGCGATCCGGTTATAGCAGCAGGTGGGTTCACTGTGGAAAACAAAGAAAGAAGGAAGAGAAACAGTAGCTGAACTTTTGGCTTCTCGTTTTTTTGTCAATAGCAAACAATGGTGGATACTGGTGTTATGTTTGGAATTAATAAGAATTTGTCCCCACAAAAATGCATATTTTTCCTTCCACTTTCAGACCTCTGGTTAGCCACCATATAATAAACAGTTATTTTTTGAAATCGAGGTGAATAGTGCCAGGGTATTCACCGAGCCGCTAAGCGGGGAGGTAAATATTCTGCCACTATTCACCGAGATTGAAAAGAATAATTGTTTTTACAACATTTGCAGAAGAAAACCATCCAAAGTCGATTTAATTGACATCTCAATTCATGTGTGGAAAACGTGCAAGCGGCATAAAACATGCGCGAAAGTGTTTACAGAAGCTTCAAAAATGGCAAATCTAAATAACCTTCGTTAAAATCCTCGTCACAAGCAGCAAAATGGTCATTTAACACCGTTTAAATCAGCAATCTAAATCGAAAGTCTGCTTGTTGAAACATTTTCACCGTTTGATCAAAGTTTTAGAGGTTAATTTGTAATGGAAATTGAAAGTGCAGTTGGTAAAGGATCCACATGAAATGGCAGCTCTATTTGAGGTGAGGGTTGGTGTGTTGTTAAACGACCAGTCTTGTTTCCTTGTAGCTATGTGGAACTTCCTTATTCCTGGATTTCAGTAAAAAATTCCTTTTTGCTGGGTGACCAGCCCTACAAAGTAGAATTACTCCGAGTGAAACAAATTATTGGTGTGAAGATTATTTCTTTTCTGGAATAATAATCTGGAAAAACGAAGTCAAACACTGGCTGGCAAAAGTATGAACTCTTCTCTTACCTTTGAAAACTTTCAGACCAAATGTTGTGGCCCTCTTTGTATTTTGTAGCACAGCATCATCTTGTATTCTCAATATTTCCGATTCAGAAATGAATGGTTAATGCCCTTCATTTATTCAGAATTGAGATTGTCAACTAGTAGTGGTGCGGGATATTTCACCGCAGTTTTACCCTCAGCAGAGATGGATAATTTATGCATATACTTGGACCGACTTTAAGCCCCATTAGAGATGGATAATTTATGCATATGTTCAATAATTGTTTTTTGGTTGTGTATTGCATGTTATTTTTTGGGAATCACGTGATCGTTTTCAAGTTCCGTTACAACTTCTTTTTGACCAAGAGTTTAAGCGTGCAGTCTGAGCCTCTGACAGCTTTCTAAGACAAAAGTGCACTGAAGTTAAGCCTTGTCGGGCGGGGTTAGTATTTGGACAGGTGACCTCAAAATATACCCCTTGCCGTCACAAAACATGGGACCAACAATTCTATTTAAACGCTTAAAAATGCAAACTATACAAAGGTGCAGATTTTGTTAGCCTGCAAGACTTTGAAAAATACAAGGATTCTTATGAAGACTGGGTGACAAAGCGTCTTTTTTCCAATTCCCATACTAATCTTATAGTTCCTTTCACTTTTTAAACGATATACTTACGAAACTCGGCATGGTGGCATATTTTAAGCTGCTCTTTTTATTTCTGGAAAAATAATTTCATGAATCCAGCAGAATCATCGTGTTTATGAAACAAAGGTCACGTGACGAATTGTTGGAACTCTGTGCAATATAACTGAGGAGGTGTAGTGGAAGGTAAGTTGACAAAAATGTTTCTGTTAAGAAAATAATTCACCTGCCTTACCACCACTGCCCAGCTCAAACTGCAATTAAGTCCTATTTGAAGCAATCTCTCTCCTTATTTTCACGCTTTCGTCACGTACATTTCTACTGTGAGCTGTGTTCGTGTGTTTCAACGAGCGTCTATGCTCCAACAACCCTTTGGTACTGTCTCAGTCCTGAGGGGCATTCCATGATGGATCTCGTCAAACTGAAGTATGCGTCCCAGCTTCAGGAAAGTGCAGGCCTTCCTACATGTGTCCAAGTGATTGTCCCTGCCGTTGATGGTTCTTTCAGTTACCATGCCACCAACCCAGCAAGGAGAGCTGGGCAAAGGAACCAAGAGGGCCGAAAGATTTAATGCTAATCAGAAGTCCTACCTTAAGGCTTTAACAAAAGCCTGGGTCACTAGGAGAAAGCTAAAACCTAATTCGGTCGCCGGTTCAGACTTTTCACTACAACGGAAGTTCTTTCTGCCCAACAAATTTTGTCTTTCTTTTCACGTTTGGCAGGAAAACTGCGTCAGCAAGTGCAGGTAATGGAGCAAGATGTGCTTACTGTGGATGAACAAGTGAATTTCACCTCAGCAAGCGACTCTGTGCTTTAGTCCCTGCACCACATCAGCCACCCTACTCAAGTTGTAGACCAGTACAATGTTTGCGCTTTGGTGAAATGCGAGGGGCTCCTTCAGGTGCTATGTGAGGGGTTGGAGCTGGAAGTCCCATCCCCAGCGGTTCGAAGGAAAGCGCCTTACATAGCTGTCCTTCAAGAAGTTGTGGATACTTGCCCTTGTTCGTTAAAATAAAGGGCCCTGAATACTAGAAAGTTTAATCAGACTACGGCAACCGTGACAGAACAAATTTTTGATCACAGGGATGCAGCTAGTTCATGGTTATTCCAGCTCATTCAACTAAAAGGGGAACGTAATATTAGCCATCCAGGACTGACCTTTAAGAAATGTTAAAAGAGTGGCCTTTAAGAGATGCACAGAATTACATAAGGTGGTTTTTGGGTATCTAGTTGGTCATATTTTACATAGAGGGCTGTGATCAGCTGCTATGAATGATCCCTTATTTGGTGTGCCATTGTTTAAAGTAAAGAAAAAGAATGAAATTACTGAAATCAGTTTGCCTTTATGTGTTAGTGGGTAAATGTGAAATCTTAAATTTTTTGAAACTCAAGTGCAAAGCCATTTTCTTCTTTTGATGTGTTTTTCGACTATGCCGTTGTCATACTTGTTCCTTGAACTCCCTATTATTAGTAAAAATACCGTTATTTTTCTCTGTTCCATTTTGTGGCCTTCAATAACGAAAACTTGAACATTTGAACAAAATCGTCATATGGATTAATCGAGAGAGATTTTATTGGGGAGTGGTGGTAAAGGCAGGTGAATAATCTTCTGAACAGAAACATTTCTTTTAATTACCTTTCACAACAACTCCTTAGTTAATTGCACAGAATTGTCTTGCAACCGTGTGCCCTTCCATTCCACTTCGACATCACGTCACGCAATGAATGTAACAAATTTCCCTCAGGCGTAAAAGACACAGAAATGTTCCTGCACCCTAAAATGGTAGCTAAATCGGAATTAATGTCATCTCATCATATATATCTTTTTAAAAATGGTGATAGCTGGTAGGAAGAAGTAGAAAGAAACAGTTTACAGCGTGTGTAACGTCGTTTGGAAATCGCCGTCCCGATCAGCATAGAAAAGAAACAATACTTCATCACCTACTTTAACCTTGCCAAAACTTAAAAGGTTATCACTCCCCAGCAATCTTATCATAGTAGAGTAATCTTTGGGCGTTCAGAATAGCGAAAAAAGTATTTTCGTTGGCAGAGTTTCGGTTCTTGACGAGGCCGTGGTTCGGAGAAGGCAACTTCCGTATTAATTTCAAGAATGGTCGCGATGCAAAAATTGGGTTCACGTTTCTGTCTCTCGACAGGACACTTTTGTCAGGCCGCGGAAGAATTTTTAACTCAGCATAGCACAAAGAATGCACTTCAACGAAATACTAGTTTCAACGTCAAATTACATGTGCCAGTAGGCTTTTGGGGGGTGTGCAATTTAGATAAATTGACTCATTCGCTCAACCGTTTGTACAGATATTTACTAGCAGCTTTTCCAAAATAAATGTATGCTTTGGAAAGACCACGAAATGTGTTACAATATGCCCAAATTGCATTGATAGCTGTGGTCGCATTTATGTCCACGAGCGATAACAAAATGCACCATTTTACTCTCTTTCCGGAAGTGACAAGGCGCTAAGATGGCGTTTTTGGAACTTCCCTCGATTTCGGAAAAAATTAAGCGCTACGACATCTTTGGATACTATTTTCGAAAATAACTCGTTATATAGGTGTTATTTGGGCAAAAAATAAAGAAATTTGAAATTTGACGAGTGGCCACGGATTCTCGATATTTACAGAAATTGGCTCTTAAGCGTTTGATGACTCTCTCGTTTTGTGTTCACTTATCCCAGACTCTGGTGGTACTTCCTGACATCCATGCGCCATTGTTAACCTCCTACAGGTTTCTGATCTGTGCATTTCGGACAACTTCACCTCTCATGGCGGTCTATGTTGTGTGCTTGTCTAAACGGTCTTTGGCAGTAGTGGCAGAAATGAGCCATACGCTCACCCAAAGGGATTGCTCCAAATGAGCATTGCGTGCTTGGCGTCTGCCTTTATACACATTTTGAGCCACAGAGCGATTGGTCCTCCCAGTTACTCCCAGAATTTGATTTAAGCAGGGTTGCTTGGAATTACTCTCTCAATTTGAGTTACTCCGGTATGCTCGGAGTTACTCCACCAAAATGAGTAGAGTCCAAATTCTGACGTTTCGAGCGTTAGCCCTTCGTCAGAGCGAATCCAAAAAAGGTCTTGGGTCTCCTGTTCAGAAATCTTTGGATTTAAAAATACTAGAGCACAAGGGTTGTGGTTGCAGCGGTAGAACAACGAATAAATAACGGGGGTACATTATCAACTCCGTTGATAAAACCAAATTTTTGTATACTACTTCCCCACCGACGCAGCACCACAGTTTCTTTAGAAACTACCCCCTTCTCTCACTGATCAGGTCTTACTCGGTGTTGACTTATTTTGAGTCACGGAACGAGTGAGTAACTGCCCCGATTTGAATTATTCAGGATTGCTCGGAGTTGCTCATAAGCTTGTCACAGTTGCTCATTTGTTCATTTTGCTCATGAGTTGCTTATCGGTTGCTCATTTTACTTGTGGGTTGCTCTTCAGTTGCTTGAGTCTGTGGTATTCTTTTTTACCTTTTTCTCAATCAAAAAAGGATAATGCCTGGGATTTATGAAGAGTACTGTACTCTCCCACCAACATAGCAAGGTTGTGTCCTTCATGTGGTAACTTTTTAAATGAATAACGGGTTGGATAGAAGGGTATTGTTGCTCATGCTTATGCTCATGAGCAAACCTATCAAACCTGTTATGCATTTAAAAGGTTACCACATGGAAACGCTGTACGTGTGTTTATGTTTATAAAGTGACCGTCCAAGTGAAAAGGATGCTTAACCAAAAAGCGTTTGTGTTTGAAATACGTTTGAAACATGGTTGAAATTGTTTGAAACCCAATGTGTTTGAAACAAAGGAAAAGGTGTTTATCTGTGTTTGAAACGCCAACCGGTGCTTCATCTGTCAACAGTGAACAAAATTATTACTGTCCCAGCAAATTATTTCAGCAGAGAATGCATTGAGTAATTTTCCGTTTAATTTGTTTCTTAAAAGTACCCTATTGTTTTAATCAGAAAACAACGTGGATGAGTTACTGAGAAGCATGCAGCTATTCAATTAACGCGGATCAAATCATAAAGCTACAAGTTTATGTGGGATTTTTTGCTAAACAAATTCATTAAAATCAGCTATGCCTTGCCCGTACAGCACTTCTTCGACCTCCCTGTAAAAAGCGGCAAGTCTGGGGGTTCTTCCTCACTGTCATGAGTTCGATTTAGCTGTACAAGAAAACACCAGTGAGCTGTATTCAGTTCCTGTGTTAACTGATTAAATAGGAAACGTAAGCAGCAACTTGCCATTATTTTAACTCGTAGCACTTCTACAGGAACGGCGAACTACCCAGGAACCAAATTGGTGGGAGTCGCGCTCAAGTTAAGAAAACTGAATGAAAAATTTGCCGTCGTGTGTTCACTTTCTCAACAAAACCTTGAATTTGGTCATTTCACTTTGATTTTTTGCAGAGGACGGCGAAGAAATATACCAAAATTTAAATCGCACATGGAAACTACTGTTTTTCCTCATTAAACCTTTTTGTTGTTGCATTTTCGCTGCCGTCGCTGTTGTAGTTGCTTAGCTCCCTAATAGTTATGAATGCAGCTACCTGACTTAAATGGTACCGACACAAAAAATATAATTTTATCATGAAACACTATTAACAGCTAGCGCTGGGGATCAAACGTATTTAATTTTCTTCACTACTGCTTGAATAGAAGATTTTTTTACTTTTCTACTCGGTAAAAGCTGTTAAAGCGGCATAAAATTAACATACGTGTATGCACATAGAGTCCATGAGTTTCGAGTGAGTTAAATGCTGATTCACATGGCATTATAAAAATACCTTGAAGAAAAATATTGACGAACATAATTCTTACAAACTTGACTGTGTAAAATTGGGACAAAAATGAAATCTTTTTAAGAATAATCGGACCCCCTCATTCCTCGCACTGCGAATGTTTGACGTGAGGGGGTGGGGAATTTAAAGTTCCTTACCAACATCCAGGCCCAACAACGCAGTTTAAACTGTGGGAGTTTATGATGCCGTCGCAACCTTGACAGGCGTGCTTCATAACTTGACGGCGCTTCTTCCTCATCATCAGTCATAATCTCAGAGCTAGGTCCGGGGTTAGCTAAACAAAACAATACAATTGCTTAAAACTAGTTCCTGATCATCACAAGCGGAATTAGAGAAGCTTGATTCCAGGCGTCTTCTTGAGTAACTCACTCCCCTGAGTATGCAACCTGAGGAGACGGGGATGATATTCAGGATAAAATTACTATACCTTTTCTTTTCGTCCCCGATGTTGAGACAAGTGAGTTCTTGGCTTTGGGTAAGTGTGGATCGACCCAGAAAGTTGAACTTCTGAAGTAATGGAAATCTTCTTATTTCCTTCACCAATGTAACCAAAAGTAAAGTTACAATCTGCTGCTGGCTGGAGTTTGTCTGTGCATCTCTCCAATAAGTAGGCTTTTAATCTAGTAACACTGTAAAACAGAGGCACGTTTCGAACGCAATACGAATCGGGCTAGTTTTTGTTTTTCGCCTTTAAAACACGCAGACAGAATTAATGTGTACAGTGTTTTATTCTATCCTACTTGTCGCCCCTCCGAAAATAAATTGAGAACTACCCATATTACCATTTGGTCTTGTCTTTAACCTTGAGACTTTTATCCGACAACCTCTCAAGTGACTGTTGTAGGTGGTGAGCATTCACAATCTTGCACAGTCACCCCAGGAGTCCCTCAAGGATCCGTTCTAGGACCTCTCTTATTTTTGCTATTTATCAATGACTTGCCGAACGGTCTTGCCTCTGAAGTACGCCTCTTTGCTGATGATTGCGTTATTTACCTTCAACTTACCTCCGATGACTGTCCTTTAAAATTACAATCTGACCTGGACAAAATCTCCACCTGGTCTTCCACTTGGAAACTGTCCTTTAATCCTTCTAAATGCCGTGTTCTCCACATAACCAAAAAGAAATCACCCCTCAAGCATGCTTACTATTCATATGGCTCCAAACTGTCAGAGTCTGATGTTCACCCCTATCTTGGTGTCCAGATCTCAAATACTCTTATTTGGAACGAACATATCGACTACATCTCCAGGAAAGGATCTTCCTCCCTAAATCTACTTAGACGAAACCTGTACAACTGCTCACCTGAAGTAAAAGCCCGAGCTTACCTCAGCCTTGTAAGACCCATCCTCTGCTATGCTAGCTGGGTCTGGGACCCATACACTAAACGCAACCCTGATAAGCTCGAGAAGATCCAGAGACGCGCTATCTGTTTTGTATTTAACACCTACTCATAGCAACAAAGCGTGTCAGCATTATTGCAGAAACTAAAATGGCCAGACCTGTCATCACTAACAAAACGTGACCGAGTGATCTTGATGTTTAAAAGTTTAAAAGGCCTGGTTGATATTCCGCCTGAGGATTATGTTACCCGCTCCACCACGGCCACTCGAAGGAAACACGATTTTAAATTGAACACTTTTTCTCCATCACTGGATGTTTTCAAATACTCGTTTTTTCCCAGAACTGTTATTGACTGGAACTTACTCCCAGCTGATGTTGTACACTCTACGTCCGTTTCCCAATTTAGATCTCAACTTGATATGATTAATTATGAAGTTTTATAATGTAGTAGCAATAAGTATTAATGTCATTGTTATCGTCATTATTTGTTTGCTTGTTATTTTTCATTTTATCTTGGTGTATAGCAACTTAAGCTTTACAGAGTAATAAAACTGAAGAACTGAATTGAAATAGCTGTATATTGCTGTTGAAATAATGACATAGTATTAACTTTAAGTTGATACTTGCGCAATATAAATGAATAAAATAAAATAATGAGCGAAAATTCGGCGTTAAACTGCTTGTGAGTTGTTGTGTGAAATAACAGTCACGTTGAAAATCTGATCATGGAAGTGTAGCCGTGGAAAATTTGTCTGCATTGCTAGTGACATTTCAATGCATAAAACGTGGCTTTGCATGTAAAAGTATGCATGTGGAAGCGATGCATGAAACCGAAGCCGTTCGCATGACTACAAAGCTTTCCTTCGAGAGAATCAGTATCTTCCGTTCAAGCC
>JALIRR010002230.1:20000-25000 GCA_023091755.1 Montipora sp. Colony 1 RG-2022
AGATGTCTGCTGTAAACTAGCTAGAGTGCTGCTAGAGTATCAAGTCGGGTATTGCCTCCTCGATGAGCTCTAAACTTGAGCCCGTGATATGTTTACGTGATACTGGTCACATTGGCATTCATGGAGGGGTGAACGGACGTACAGTCGTACGGTGACCAAAACCAAATTTTCTCGCTTCGATGGGTTACCATATTTTCTTACCTATGGTGCTCCGCGCGCACATAACAGCAGTATTCATCCATTATTTGGTATTGATAAAAAAGGACAAGTAAATGTATGCCACACCACTACTTCAACTTTTAAGGTAACGTTCAATATGGCGTGATATACTGATCAACATTTATTGAACAATAGATTTAAAATTGTTGATCAACAAATATTACACCATTTTCACTTCATGAGATGACCGCACAGTTTAGCTCAAAAAGGGCCTTGGGCTTTATGTTGAGTAGACAATTTATAATGTTTTGCCGACACCCTCCCAAGGCCACTTTAGCTGTTTTCTTTCTTTTAGTGTTTACCTTTATTTAATGCTTGCTTTTAACAGATGGTTACACCTATGAACGTGCCAGTATCGAGGAATGGCTAAAGTCAGGCAGAAAATCAAGTCCTATGACAAATGCTCCCCTGAAGACCACTACTTTGACTCCAAACAGGATGCTCAAGAACCTTATCCAGAATCATTTCAATAATCCTTTAAGTGTTAGCTCTTAGTTTTCTCTATATAACCCCTCACTGAATTGCATTGAAAGAAAATGGACCTTCAATACGTGGCAAAAGTCGTGGGACGTTCACCCTTTTGGGTTGTTTTTTTTTTAAAGTCGCTTTAATAATTCCCCCTGCCAGAACAATGTTGCCAATCGTGAACAAATATTTACTAGTCTATTTAAACTTTTTTTTTTTTGGGGGGGGGGGGGGAAGGGGGGTGGAGTGGGGGTTCTATTTGAAGCTTTTAGTAACATTTTCACACTTGCCTTTAGTTTATCAAGTGTAACTTAGAGGCTGCCACGCCCAATATGTGATTGCGTCCCAACTACTTTTGCCAATGATTGTAGATATACTTGTTCTTCCTGTGTAACAGCAACAAGTCATGAAGAGTTCGAGGAAACTGCGAAGTATTCAGAACCATTATTAACGATGTTTCTGACCGGAAATGACATATATTGTGCGTTATCAGTTCATGTCGTTTCTTGTTTGACGTGGCTGTTCAATGAGCACCATTACGTGTAGTACATACAGCACTATAATTAATAGTATATTTACGTGTTATGATTGTTTAATCAAGAGATGTTCATTACATTACAATACATTTTTTCCGTCGTCAAAGCGATTGGACACAGTGTATTTTGTACTACTTAAACGTAACAGTTGGGAGAGCAGATGTGAGCTGTCACCAACAGTTTGGTGTAACCAACACGGCGACGTGAATTTAATGACTGTAAAGAGATTGTAAACTGCTTGATATCTTTTTTCTGGAAGAAGTGGCCACGTTGTATCTGTTAAATAGCTGGAAATGGGAGAGGGAGCTGTGGCATCACATTTGCGGCAAACTGCAATCCTCCAGCTCAAATTTGCGTTTACTTCAAAAATCTAATATAATAGTTTAATCATTGCTCTTCAAGAGTTATGGAGCAACTGCTTAAGTTAGAATCAGAGACTTTTTATGCATTTATGAGCAACAGCCTGCCTTTCATCATTTCACGTACAAGCATTGTCAATGGGGAGCTTATTACGCAGGAACCACGACGACGTTATTGTAATAATTTCGAGATTACTCCAAGTCGTTTAGCATGAAAAGTGTGCATAATCATTCCAAACTGCAAATGGGGGTTTGCGATTTGCGGTACATCCCGAAAAGTTGCGGTTTTCGTTTGCGGTTTGCGGTATATCGTATCAACACTATGGCAACGAAAAACCCTTTCGAGCCTTCTTAAGACCTTTAAAATCACGAAAGTAACGTGAACATTTAAAACAAGTCCTTCTCCGGTTAAACAGAAAAACCTAGCGCATCGCGGCATCTTTCTATGGTGAAGTAAGATGCTGCATAAATTGAAGTGTTCTAATTAACGACCAGCGAATAGGCCTTATTCATGATAGCAGCCATGTTGGTTTTCAAATTGTCATGCAATCAAACGAGCAAGCGTTACTACAGCCTACTACGAGAATTCAACCGCGGCCTTTAGACCTATTATACAACTGCTACACGATATTGAACTTAACCCTGGACCTGCAAACTGCTCTACTACAAGCGAGTTAAAAAAGTCAACTGGAAATGTGAAAATAGCACATCTTAACGTTCGCTCGCTTAAATGCCGTGAGCATTTCATTCTTGTAAAGGAAGCTGTCCTGGAAAACAAGTTTGACATCTTCACTATATCCGAAACCTGGCTCAATAGTTCAGTTTCAGATTTGGAGATAGAGATTCCTGGCTACATTATCTACCGTATCGACCGCCAGACAAAAAATGGCGGCGGAGTATGTGCATATGTTTCACGAAATTATAGGACGGAGTACTTGAGTAACATCTCTCTTATCACGGCCTCTGGCTTCCACCAACTGTGGCTTAAAATCCACGTTAGGAACATGAATTCTTTCATTGTCTGTACAACGTATAGACCACCGAACACTCCCTTATCTTGTTTCGATTCAGACTTTATAGAGAACTTTATTTACGCCTCGTCGTTTAATGTGCCAATTTATCTACTAGGAGATCTAAACTGCAGACTTGAGAATAGCAACAATCCTGAAGCTAAAGTCCTCATTAATTTCTGTCGCTCCTATAACTTATCAATACTGATCACTACGCCAACACGAGTTACAGAGACTTCGAAATCAATCCTAGATGTTATCCTTGCATCGGACACAAAACAAGTTCAAATGGCCACGGTTATGGAAAACTCAATTAGCGACCACGACCTAGTTTATGTCACCTTAAGATTGAAGAAAGCGCGCTCCAAGCCTGTTTATATTACAACCAGAAGTTTTAAACACTATAGTCCTGTCGCTTTAACAGCGACGTATCATTGGCACCATGGTCCATAGTTGATGTCTTCGACGATGTTGAGGATAAACTTTATGCTTTTGATCAGCTATTTACTGAGATTTTTGACCGCCATGCTCCAGTTAAAACCTTTAAAGCACGCGGTAAACCAAATCCATGTGTAACAGATAACATCCGCGGATTGATGAAGACTAGGGATGACTGGCCTAAGAAAGCAAAGAAAACAAATGATCCGCTATCCTGGACTGCCTACAGGTATTTTAGACAGGAAGTAAAACGGGAAATCAGAATTGCTGAACATGAATTTGTTGCCGAACAGATCCTGAGGAATCCAAACAACACCAATAATATCTGGAAAGCAATCCGCCATTGCATCCCTAATAAATCTACATCCCAGCGAATATTCAGTAAGAACGACAAAACTGTTGCAGACGAATTTAATCAGTTCTTCGTATCTGTTGGTCAGAGTACTGTCGACAAAATCACATCCCTAGCTAATGAATGCAATCTAACACTTAACCAGAATTATTTTACACCGAGACAATACGCCCTTTCAGACCAGTTCACACTGAGTACCATTGATTATAAACAAATAGAACGTATAATAACAATGATGCCTTCTAATAAGGCCCCTGGGATAGACAAAATTCCGATTCGCGTCATCAAAGATTGTCTTAATCCAATTGTTCACACAATCACGTCTATTGTTAATGCATCCTTTCTAACATGTGTTTTTCCATCAAAATGGAAAACAGCTGAGGTTACACCAATTCCAAAAGACGGCGACCACGAACAGGCAAACAACAATAGGCCCATATCACTCCTACCAGTTTTATCTAAGGTTTGCGAAAGGGTTGTACATAATCAACTCACTTCATATCTGCAATCAAATGACACCCTATCAAAGACTCAAAGCGGTAACAAGAAATGGCATTCGTGTGAAACATCTGTCATTGAAACAACCGACACAATTCTTAACGCTATTGATAAAAAGAAGTTAACTGCTGTTGTACTCTTAGATATGACCAAAGCCTTTGATAGTGTTAATCACGAGACATTAATTTTAAAATTGCAAGATGTCGGAACCTCCAGTCATACTCTCCAATGGTTTCGCAGTTACCGAAGCAACAGGAAACAAGTAGTACGAATCCACTCAACGCTGTCTGAGCCTTTGCCTGTGACCAGTGGTGTACCTCAAGGGAGTATTTTGGGGCCAGTACTATTTAGCATATATACGAATGATCTTTCCTCGATACCACTGAAATGCAGCACCCAGAGTTACGTAGATGATACGAAACTCATTACTTCCTTTCAACTAAAAGACAACCTGGATGCAATTACTGATTTGAAAGACGATCTGTTTAAAATAGGAGAATGGTGCTCCAATAACCTCTTGTTACTTAATCCTAGCAAAACCAAGTTAATGATATTTGGCAGCAGGCAAATGCGTGCAAAATTGCAATTTCATTCCCTTCCCTTTATGGAAAAGGACATCATGCCTTCAGACACTGCTAAAGACCTGGGCGTGATTTTGGATTCTAATTTAACTTACGATGAACACATAATTAAAACGGCTTCTTCTTGCATGTCCTGCCTCGGCCAAATAAACCGCGTCAAGCATGTTTTTGACAAACGTACACTCCTGACGATTATCAACTCTTTAGTTTTTAGTAAATTATTTTATTGTTCCAATGTATGGGCAAACACGTCGAAGTGTAATATTAACAAACTGCAGGCTGTGCAAAACTTCGCCTGCCGCATTGTGAGCGGCGCGCGTAAATATGACCATATTACGGCTCAATTGGCTACCTGTGGCAAACCAGTTATATTACCGAAGCGCTATAATGGCCTTTAAATGTATGACGGGCCACGC
Source organism: Montipora sp. Colony 1 RG-2022 (assembly GCA_023091755.1). Lineage (NCBI taxonomy): Eukaryota > Metazoa > Cnidaria > Anthozoa > Scleractinia > Acroporidae > Montipora > Montipora sp. Colony 1 RG-2022. Next base: position 24,875 of record JALIRR010002230.1, read on the forward strand.
CCCTGAATATCTGTCTTCAAAATTTTTAAAGCGAGCCGAGGTGAGCGGTCGTAGCACCAGAAACTCTCAATTGTTGAACATTCCACTTTTTAAAACCGCCAGCGGCCAAAGAACCTTTTATTATAG
>JALIRR010002230.1:40000-45000 GCA_023091755.1 Montipora sp. Colony 1 RG-2022
TTAACGATGGTGCTCCGCTATTAATTTAGAAACAAAGTTCACTCAGTTGATACGGAGATCAAATTGTTGTCGAGGTCCATTACTCGTCGCTTTTAGGATTCCAGATATTTACATTGCAGACCAGATTTAATTGTCATACGCAGACGCAAAACCCATGCACGTTTTTTGCGCACACGCGGTTTTAAATGTGCGTTTCCAAATGGGCATTTGATGCGCAATTTTTATTTTGCTATTCAACCTTGTATTTATCTGTGATGGTTGTTGTTCCGCGAAACAATAGACAGACGATAAAATGAATATGCGTTCTGTTCAGTGATCTTCTTCTCACTACTTTTTCCTCATATGATGAGGGCCAGTCTCCGCTTGCTTCTAAAGCAGTTGCCTCCTTCATGCCCAAAAGGAGTTCTGGGTAATTCTGCCATTCCATGACAAGGGAAGGCCCCCGATTCTCATTTCATAGATTTTCTTATAAGTGTGGAGCCACCCAGTCCTACCAACAAAATACAGCACCGATTGAAGTTTTTAGCTTTCAAAATGAGCCCAAATTGCATTGGTAGGTCCTTGAATTCGTCCACAGAAAGGCCAAAGAGACGACTTCACTCGTGCTGTGAACCGCCATGTTTACAACAAAGCAATTTAGGCGTAACAGTCTGCATGAAACCATCTTTCATCTCTGTCTCGAGAAGACCAGACACGACACGGTTCTTATGTTACGTTTATGCCTGTACAATCAACTGAAATGCCGATCCCTGGTAAGAAACCAGGATATTAATTAATTTGGTAGATTAAGTATCGGAGAGCCAGAACATTTGCACATGCGCAGACGGAATGTTTGAACAAGAGAGAAAAACGGAGTACCTCCAGACATGGCGCTGGAGCGTATTACCAAACGAGTCATCCCCGGATTTCAGCCCGTGCGATCGCTTTTGGACGCAGTTGGCCCTTCGCTGCTTTCTGCTACCGACCTCGCCTCCCGGTACGGCATTGAGTGAGAGATATGTCGGCCCCTAAACCATATAAGACAAATCCCACGCCTACCCACAGCTCCAGACCGCCCTTGTCAATTTAGCGTAACATAAACTTTGTACGATTTCTGCTGCAAACACTGCAAAAAAGCAGCTTTTACAAAAAGTTCCGTTTTTAAACTGAAACGAACGTTTTGCACAATGTTCCAGTGTCACTTCTATTTTAACCTTATAATAATCTTGTTGGGATAAACGTCTTACTGTTTTTGCTGCAAAACGTTTCAAAACACTGCAAAAAAAACCGTTTTTGCACCTGGAAGACGTCGCGTTTTGAGGCTAAAGGGAAGGTTTTGCACAAATTTGCAGTGTCACTTTGATTTTAATCTCCTCACAATCTTGGTGGGATAAACGTTTTATGATTTCTGCTGGAAAACTGCTGGAAACACTGCAAAAAACGGTTTGTACAAAAAGTTGCGTTTTGAGGCTGAAACGAACGTTGTGCACAATTTTGCAGTGTCACTTTTATTTAACTTTCTCGTAATTTTGTTGGGATAAACTTTTTTATGGTTTTTGCTGCAAACTGCTAGAAACACTAGAAAAAAGCAGTATTTGCCAAAAGTTGCGTTTTTAAGCTGAAACGAACCTTTTGCACAATTTCCCAATGTCCGTTCAATTTTGACCTCGTAGTGTAATTGGAATAAACGTCTTACTGTTTTTGCTGCAAAAGAGCATCTTCATTTGTTGGGTAGGCTAGGTATCGGAGAACCTGAACATTTGTGCATGCGCTGACGAAATGTTTGAACAAAAGAGAAATAGGCAGTGCGATCGCTTTTAGACGCAGTTGGCCCTTCGCTGCTTTCTGCTACCGAGCTCGCCTCCCGGTACGACATTGAGGGAGAGATATGTCGGCCCCTAAACCATATGAGACAACTCTCACGCCTACCGACAGCTCCAGACCGCCCTTGTCATTACAATTTAGCGTGAGGTTTCGATGGCTTTAATAATCAAGGGAAAAGTCATTTTATCTGTCATATGGTATGCACTGGAGTCGCAGATTACAACGTGCACGCACGCACCCTGCTGAAGGTAACATACATACATGCATAAACTTCATTTCATCTCGAATTTCAGAATAACTACAAGAGCCAATGTCTTTGAGACATTGCATTTACAACTAAAATACGTAGAATATGCAGATACATGACTTAATACATGATATTTAAAGATATATTACTTAAAAAGAAAAGCCGCTGTAGAAAATGCGGTCTTGGATTCTTTAGTTTTAAACCAGTTAACTCAGTGGTACGGATAAAATCAGGTAGCGCATTCCGCAACTTAGCTGATACGTAAGAAAAATAACGAAGACCATAACTGGTTGTTTTAGGTTTATTGAGGGACACAATGTAATTTCCGCGAAGATCTCGCAGAAGAAAAATTTGAATGCGCTTATTGCATAGAGATGTAGAGTTTGACTAAATGGTAAGAGGACAGGTAATTTGAAAATATAAATCTCAGATCTCTTATTTACATTACACCATTTCTTTGAGAAGAAATTTGCTACGAGGATAACTGCGAAAAAAAGCACTACTTTGTCGCGCATTTTCAATACTAAAAACTTGTTCAGAAATCAAAAGTCCTACGTTAACAGCACACACCTTAGTATCTGGCTAGAGATCTTCTCACTACTTTTTCCTCCTGTCGCGCTTTACTGAGCCATTTGATGAGGGCCAGTCTCGTGCTTCTCAAGTTGCCTCGTTCATGCTCAAAAAGAATTCTGGGCAATTCTGCCATTCCATGACAAGGAAAGTCCCCCGATTCTCATTTCATTGATTTTTTATAAGTGTCGGGTCACCCGCCGAACCAAGCGATTTGTAAGTGTCCACCATGATTGTCTAGCAGTCTTAGAGGACTCTTGAGTTAAGTAATCGGTGTAAATAGGTGAATATTTCTAGGTAGCGTCATACAAAAGTATAGAGTTTTCGTAAATTATGTAGTATTTGGTTATCTGCAGAAAAGAACGAGTTGCTTTACAATGTACAGTCGCAATATGTCACGCGCAACCAATGTCCACGATAGGAAAATGAACATCCGAATTCCTCTTCAAGATTTTTCCGAAAGTTGGTACCAAAAGTGCACAAAAACTGAACAATAATTCATCAAAGGCTTAAAATAGTTTTCAATTTTTAAACACCGTTTATTTTATAATAAAACTGACGTTGATTACTAACTTTTTGCGATATATCAAGGAAATATCTGTGGGAATTTCGAGTTCACAACAGTTCAAATTTCGAAACTGATGTTGACGTGTGACGTAGCTTGACTGTAAAATTGCCCCTTTTATGGTCAAATTCCAAAGATAAGTAATAATAATTTTAGGGACAACAGTCTCAGTTATTTTCAGTCAGGGATACGGGACAACTGCCCCCAGAATTTTAAGGGTAAGAGATGACTAAAACCACCATAACAGGGCCTCCGTGCGTGTACATGTACTTCATAAATGAGAAGGGACTCTGTCGTTACGATTTTTTTTTTCAATTTAATCACGTGCTCTATCCTGCACACAGGGTTATTTCAACAGATGGTAACGTCGACGTGCTCTTTAATGGCCCCATGGAAGAGCAACCCGACTGGATTATTTCTCTGAATAACCCAAGTGGAGAGCCTGTGTACAGGCTATCACGGGTTCTAGCTGAATTCCTAAGCAAGATAAACAACAAGAATGTTCTAAAAAAACGAAACTTTATTTAAAATTTGAGTCTTGCAAGGGAGATCTTTATTTCCTATTACCTTTGCATCATATGAGAGCGCGTGTTCTCGAGCAAAAGAGGTAATGCAGCGAAGACTGACAAGAGCGCGAAGATGATGTTCAAAAGCTTCGCATGCATGAAATCATGGTAGTTATAAAGTACAAGAGAGTTTCTTATTGAAATTATTATTAAGTTTATCTGGCTACCTGAAGCGTGATCAAAGTAACCTAGGATCAAGCGTACATTATCTTTAGACAGAGCGGAAAATGCTGTCTAAAGAAAAGTACGCCTGATCATATCGAAGCCAGGCGCAGTTGTGATCAAAGGTGATCAATTCTAATGTCAACAGAACTTTCAGCAATAATAAAAGCAAGGTGACACACGTTAACACCAATCCGGTATGGCCAACACATCACGCATGCGCACAACCATTTCACCCGGTCAATTAGCCGCCAGGGACAGTTTTTTTTTTTCGTAAAAGGAATTTATTCACAAATAACAATCTATATACATCGAAGTGGCACTAAATAAACAAATCCTAAACTCGCTAAGTAAAATAATTACGCTAACAAACAATTACTAATTACAATCCTAATTAACTCGGAACTCGATCTGGACGCGTCGGCTAGCGGGCTGGCGGGCCTTCAGAGTCTGAAATTCTTGCAGGAGCATGCTTAACGGGCTTACATCTCTACTGGAAAACTTGCGCTGGACACGGTAGACATAGTCATATAAGAACGATAATCCGGAGACAAACTGTGCTTGTCTATCAAACGAGAAACAAAATCAGCAACATCCTTACTGGACATTCGAGTGACAGCATCGCGGAAAAGTTCTCCTAAAGCGGAAAGAAGAACAGGATCAGTTTTATCACGAAATAACGTAGGAGCAGCAGATGAAACAGGAGCAGAGGATTTAGGCAGCTTAGACGCATCAGGTACAGGAACACTGGGAGCAGGAGGAACATCAGGCAAATTAGGAACAGGAGGAACATCAGGCACAGGAGCACTAAGAGCAGGAGGGATGTCGGCCACAGAAACACTGGGAGCAGGAGGAACATCAGGCAAATTAGGAACAGGAGGAACATCAAGCGCAGGGATACTAGGAGCAGGAGGAACATCAGGCACAGGAGCACTAAGAGCGGGAGGGATGTCGGCCACAGAAACACTGGTAGCAGGAGGAACATCAGACGCAGAAAACGGAGCAGGAGGAATATCCGGTACAGGAACATGAGCAGCATCAGGAGGAGGGGAAGGAGGGGGAGCTGCCGAGGCAACGATCTCATGAT
>JALIRR010002230.1:55000-58546 GCA_023091755.1 Montipora sp. Colony 1 RG-2022
TTGTGGAAAAGGTTCGTTTAAAATTTTGTCATGATAAACGTTTTTGCTGTTTTTACTAGAAAACTGTTGCAAACACTGCAAAATAGCAGTTTTCATAAAACCTGTTATTTAGAGGCTAAAACGAACGTTTTGCACCATTTTGAATTGGCACTGTAATTTTAACTTTTTTAAAATTTTGTCATGATAAACGTTTTTGCTGTTTTTACTGGAAAACTGCTGCAAACACTGCAAAATAGCAGTTTTCATAAAACGTGTTATTTAGAGGCTAAAACGAACGTTTTGCACAATTTTGCAATGGCACTGTAATTTTAACTTTTTTAAAATTTGGTCATGATAAACGTTTTTGCTGTTTTTACTGGAAAACTGCTGCAAACACTGCAAAATAGCAGTTTTTATAAAACGTGTTATTTAGAGGCTAAAACGAACGTTTTGCACAATTTTGCAATGGCACTGTAATTTTAACTTTTTTAAAATTTGGTCATGATAAACGTTTTTGCTGTTTTTACTGGAAAACTGCTGCAAACACTGCAAAATAGCAGTTTTCATAAAACGTGTTATTTAGAGGCTAAAACGAACGTTTTGCACAATTTTGCAATGGCACTGTAATTTTAACTTTTTTAAAATTTGGTCATGATAAACGTTTTTGCTGTTTTTACTGGAAAACTGCTGCAAACACTGCAAAATAGCAGTTTTCATAAAACGTGTTATTTAGAGGCTAAAACGAACGTTTTGCACAATTTTGCAATGGCACTGTAATTTTAACTTTTTTAAAATTTGGTCATGATAAAGGTTTTTGCTGTTTTATTGGAAAACTGCTGCAAACACTGCAAAATAAAAGTTTTCATAAAACGTGTTATTTAAAGGCTAAAACGAACATTTTGCACAATTTTGCAATGGCACTGTATTTTTAACTTTTTTAAAATTTGGTCATGATAAAGGTTTTTGCTGTTTTTACTGGAAAACTGCTGCAAACACTGCAAAATAGCAGTTTTCATAAAACGTTCTATTTAGAGGCTAAAACGAAGATTTTGCACAATTTAGCAATGGCACTGTAATTTTAACTTTTTTAAAATTTGGTCATGATAAACGTTTTTGTTGCGTTTACTGGAGAACTGCTAGAAACACTGCAAAATAGCATTTTTGATAAAACGTGTTATTTAGAGGCTAAAATGAACGTTTTGCACAATTTTACACTGGCACTTTAATTTTAACTTCTTTAAAATTTGGTTATGATAAACGTTTTTGCTGTTTTAACTGGAAAACTGGTGCAAACACTGTAAAATAGCAGTTTTGATTAAACGTGTTATTTAGAGGGTAAAACGAACGTTTTGCACAATTTTGCAACGGCACTATATTTTTAACTTCTTTAAAATTTGGCCATGATAAAGGTTTTTGCTGTTTTTACTGGAAAACTGCTGCAAACACTGCAAAATAGGAGTTTTTATAAAACGTGTTATTTATAGGCTAAAAGAAACGCTTTGCACAATTTTGCAATGGCAGTGTAATTTTAACTTCTTTAAAATTTAGTCATGATAAACGTTTTTGCTGTTTTTACTGGAAAACTGCTGCAAACACTGCAAAAAAGCAGTTTGAATAAAACGCGTTGTTTAGAGTCTAAAACGAACGTTTTGGACAATTTTACAATGGCACTGTAATTTTAACTTGTTTAAAATTTGGTCATGATAAACGTTTTTGCTGTTTTTACTGGAAAACTGCTGCAAACACTGCAAAATAGCAGTTTGCATAAAACGTGTTATTTAGGGGCTAAAACGAACGTTTTGCACAATTTTGCAATGGCACTGTAATTTTAACTTTTTAAATATTTGGTTATGATAAACGTTTTTGCTGTTTCAAGTGGAAAACTGGTGCAAACACTGTAAAATAGAAGTTTTGATAAAACGTGTTATTTACAGGCTAATACGAACGTTTTGCACAATTTTTCAATGACACTGTAATTTAAACTTTTTTAAAATTTGGTGATGATAAACGTTTTTGCCGTTTATACTGGAGAACTGCTGCAAACACTGCAAAATAGCAGTTTTCATAAAATGTGTTGATTAGAGGCTAAAACGAACGTTTGCACAATTTTACAATGGCACTGTAATTTTAACTTTTTAAAAATTTAGTCATGATAAACTTTTTTGCTGTTTTTACTGGAGAGCTGCTGCAAACACTCCAGAATAGCAGTTTATATAAAATGTGTTATTTAGACGCTAAGACGAACTTTTTGCTCTATTTTGCAATGGCACTGTAATTTTAAGTTTTTTAAAATTTAAGATAAACGTTTTTGCTGTTTTTACTGGAAAACTACGGCAAAGTCTGCCAAATAGCAGTTTTAATAAAACGTGTTATATTTAGAGGCTAAAATGAACGTTTTGCACAATTTTGCAACGGCCCTGTAATTTTAACTTGTTTGAAATTTGCTCATGATAAACGTTTTTGTTGTTTTTTACTGGAAAACTGCTGCAAACACTGCAAAATAGCAGTTTTCATAAAACGTGTTATTTAGAGAGTAAAACGAACGTTTTGCACAATTTTGCAATGGCACAGTAAATTTAACTTGTTTAAAATTTGGTCATGATAAACGTTTTTGCCGTTTTTACTGGAAAACTGCTGCAAACACTGCAAAATAGCAGTTTGCATAAAACGTGTTATTTAGGGGCTAAAACGACCGTTTTGCACAATTTTGCAATGGCACTGTAATTTTAACTTTTTAAATATTTGGTTATGATAAACGTTTTTGCTGTTTTAAGTGGAAAACTGGTGCAAACACTGTAAAATAGAAGTTTTGATAAAACGTGTTATTTAGAGGCTAAAACGAACGTTTTGCACAATTTTGCAATTGCGCTATAATTTTAACTTGTTTAAAATTTGGTCATGATAAAGGTTTTTGCTGTTTTTACTGGAGAACTGCTGCAAACACTGCAAAATAGCAGTTTTCATAAAACGTGTTATTTAGAGGCTAAAACGAACGTTTTGCACAATTTTGCAATGGCACTGTAATTTTAACTTTTTTAAAATTTGGTCAGGATAAATGTTTTTGCTAATTTTCTGGAAAATTGCTGCAAACAACGCAAAAGGGCAGTTTTCAGAAAAAGTTTGTTTAGAGGCTAAAACGAACTTTTTGCACAATTTTGCACTGGCACTGTAATTTTAATTTGTTTGAAATTTTGTTATGATAAACGTTTTTGTTGCTTTACTGGAAAACTGATGCAAACAATGCAAAATAGAAGCGGCACAAGCATGCGTTTACCAGCCTTAGTGATATTGCGGATATTCATTTTCATGGCGTTGGGGGCCGCAAAAAATTACAGAAATTTCGTAAGTTTGACTTAGAAGTCTTACGTCAAATTGCTCCCAAGATCATTACTTTAGAGCTTGGGTCCAATGATCTTGTTAAGCTCGCACCTGAGATTGTTGGCTTAGAGCTAGAAAATCTAGTTCGAGATTTACATGATATACACTCAGTTGAGGTTGTTGTAGTAGGCCAAGTTCTGCGGCGACGTTCGCGGGACTCAGTGGAGTTTAATTATAAAGTGGGTCAGC
>JALIRR010002231.1:0-12500 GCA_023091755.1 Montipora sp. Colony 1 RG-2022
CCCCCAATGGGAGGAAGGTGACCCCCTCCCATAGCTACCCGACACGCCGTAGCGCCGCATAAAAGGCGCTCCGTCCCTTCAATCAAATCTACGGTGCGCATGCTTGAATTATATCTCCTTTTACCGACCCTTTTACCATACATTTGCTAGAGAACCCTGAGAATGCCTATTGTTTTAGGGACATTTACTTGCTGTGCAGTCAAAATTATGCGAGATTTCTCCCACAGGGAATAACTGCTTTGCTCATTAACTTGTAAAGGCGGGGATAAGAACAAAATACCTTTTAGCCACAACTCGATTCATTGCTTATCAAAGAGAAACAAGCGAGATTGAAATAACATTCATTGTTGGCCTGAAGTTGCGTACACACGCGCAATTGTGGTGCTGTGTATATATTTAATAAAGAAGAGCAAGCAAAATGCGCGAGCTTGCAGTATTTGAGCATAATTGAGCTTGGTAATTTGTTACGTTACAGAATTACGTTTAGTTGTACCCGGCTATCATCTAAGAAACTCAAGGCGTGCTGTTTGTGAAAAGGGGCGTGGCTGTCTGAAACCCAATGAATTTGTGTTCAGCGGAGGGAATATATCCTTTCATGATATTTGCGAAGAGCTGGTTAATTCATAATTTCATATTCATAAAATCCTGTAAACTGAGAGCACAACTCTAAAAAAGCACGATCCTTCTCTCAAAGCTAAGTTCACTAGGCAGCGGGAGTTGCCATCGTTGAAGAACGACATTTCCCAATAATATAACAAAAATAGAGAGAAACACTTTTGCATCTAAGGAAGAGTTATGTCTTCTAAAGTGTATGGGGTTTTTCGTGATGGAACTTGCAACCAGGATATCCTAAAAGAACTCACACAAATATAGATATACAAAACAGCGAGTCACAGAACTTTAGATTGAGCAAAAATTACGGAATGCATGTTTTTGAGATTCCAAATTACAAACATCAAAATTCTCATTTGACTACGTGGTGTTAAATTGTTTTTAGCGGCATTCGTGCAAAGTGTTTTACAGTCTTAGGTTACCACCAGCAAGCTCTACAGTGAACTTTAAACTGTAATTTCCCTTCCTTTCATAGACGTTGCACAGAATTAGCTAAAAAGAGTTACGAAAAAGCTTGAAAAGATAATTAGTTTTGGAAGAGACCTGAACTGCTGAAGTTGTTCCCGAAAGTTGAATGATCATTTTCTCGGAAAATCTTAACACAATCCCTGTTTCAATATACCGTAACATGAATTCATGTATCTTCCACCAAAAAGAGTTACCAGTTAAGCCAACTCAGTATAGATATATATTTGTTCAGTGCTGCTCTATTTCACCGGGCTGGTTAAAATGTCAGTTTTAAGATTCCATAACCAACTCCGGTGTGTACTTAACACAGAGAAACAAGCCAGATTGAAATAACATTCATTGTTGGTCTGAAGTTGCGTACACACGCGCAATTTGTGGAGCTGTCTATATCTTTAATAAAGACGAGCAAGCAAAATGCGCGAGCTTGCAGGATTTTGAGCATAATTGAGCTTGGTAGTTGCAAAGAACGTTGAAGAACGACATTGCCCAATAATATAACAAACAAGACGCCTCCAAAGGCGTATCCGTGAAATGCGCAAACAGTTAGCACAAATTGTCCACTTACAGTGAACTTCAAGTACAGGTAAACTTCGGAAAATGGCGAGAGATTACCAGAAAGATACATCTGTAATATAACTTGAGGTTGTCTGTTGTAAAAACTCATTATTAATGTTACTAAATTTGCAAATGCAAACAACGAAGCCCTATTAGCGGGTTCTCGGGATACGGGATCTTTTATTTATTTATTTTTTGGAATGAGACTTTATTTAAATCCTACAGTTTTACTTCCTTCCTTAACTCCGTTCATCCAAAAATTACAAGATCAGCCTTGAATCAACCGAAAAACTTATTACAGAGCACAGTTCAACAACTTATCATCTGGGCCAGTTGTTTGAAAGCCGATTAATGCTAATCTCAGGTTAAAAATGAACAAACGAGTTTTATTCTCTACTCCCAAATGCTGTTCAAGGCTGATATTCCGTGAAACTTTACATTAGAAGAAGTCAATAAGCAAAGGAAACTTTCACCAAAAAGTTGAAAACATGAAACAAAAGTTTACGCTAATCCTAGATTAAGGTAATTGGCTTTCGAACAACCGGGCAATGTATTCGAATTCCGGTTCCGTAATCCTGGTTTAGTTCCTTGCAAACTGTTTAAATCTGCTGCGGCGAAGACAAGAAAACAACATGTGTACTCCATTTCTCAGAATGCTCAAAAATGTAAAATTCCGTAATTGCCCGTTTTATAGTCCAGTCCAAAGTTCTAATTTTACAATTCCATAATCTTTATTTTAGTATTAGAGTAACTTGGTACCAAACGTTTCACAATAACTTGAAATCTCGTCAAGAAAAAAGCTTAAATCCAGTAGCCAGTGTGGGTTGAAATTGCCAAAACTCTTTCTATTATCGATTCAAAACTCAACAAAAGCTACAAGTAGTAAATAGTTCTCACAAACTACAAAAGTTCGTCATGATTCTACACTCGAGCTGAACAAAAAACTGTCAAACACGAAAACAAAAAACCCTAGTGATCGCTTCTCGAGAAAACACTGTCTAGTTACTGCACTACCACACGTACGCAATGCGCTCCTACTTTAAAAAATATCCCGTATCTCCTCAGTTCCCCCCTCCATCTAAAAATCCCATATCCCCACAATTTTTTTACCTAAGTTTTCCCTTGTCCTTGTTTAAGACAAACAACCGAAACTGTTCTGTGCTTGCCCCTTACGGCACTGACAAAAGTACCGTGCGTAGTACATGGGTACTTGACCGTAGCCCTTGGCCGAGAAACTAATCTTAGCCAAAAGGCCGAAAAGCGATCAGGACACGGGAAAACTTAGGTAAAAAAATTAGGTAAAGTCTTCCATAATACGCCGATCAAGTCGAAACTTCAACATCCCCCCCCCCCCCTTCCCCACTTCCCGGGTAAAGCCCAGGCATTTGAACTTTTGAAGATTGGATCGTTCAAATTCCCGCTCCCTCGGGCCAAAATGGTGTTCAAATGCCCTTTCCTATCGTCGGATTTCTCTGTCATACCCGACTAAAGAACAATCGTCGTCGGCTCCTGCCGTCTTTAATAAAGACCTTCGAAAAACATTTAGCTTCAAGGCTGACAAGTTGATCATTTACAACTTCTTTTTTCACCACAAGCTTAAGCGTGTAGTCTGAGCTTCTGACAGCTTTCCAAGATCAATTTGTATGGAAGTAATCCCCTTTCCGGCGGGGTTAGTAACTGGATGGGAGACGTCAAAATATGCAACTTGCAGTCAGGAACATACGACCAAAAATTCTATTTTAATGCCCAAAAATGCGAACCAAGCAAGGTACAGATTTTGTAAGCCTGCCTTATGCAAAACAAATATTGACGCAAAAGTAAATAAATATTGATATGTAGTTTTTAAGGAGAGCAGAAGGAACTTTTAGGAAGTGTCGATCGAGAATAAAACAATTTGCGAGATGAAAACATCATAAATTTTGTGCTACGAATATAATACAAGTTACCATCAGCGAAAAACATTTCGGGAGATTTTTGTACGTTCAATCTGAGTTCAATTTTTCTGTCGTACTTTTGGTCATACAAGTAAAATCACAAAATTGAAAGTGACATCGATTTTAGCGGCCGCCTGTGATCAAGTTACCTTGCGTGTTTAATACTAACCACTCACGAAACAAAGGATGCATCTGTGACAAAATGACAGCAAGACACCGGGTTTTTGTTAGTTTACTTTTTTTCTTTCAAGTTTTATAAAGTTCGACAAGATACATGTGCGAATTTAACACAAAGATCATAATCGTTGATGTTAGCCCAGGTGTCAGCTGAAATTAAGCTCCTCCGAATGAGGTTAGTACTTGGATGGGGGACCGCTACGAAGTCCCCGTGACGGCCATCAGTAATTCGTTTTTTTTAAAACTTGATTTCATTTTGTATTTTGTTTGGCCGTTGAAAGCTATTTTCTTATTTTCTTTCTACGTCAAAACGGCTGAACAAACCGGTTCCCAAGAAATATTGGAGTATTCGTGCTATGCAAAATACTTCTTAATGAAGTATTCGTTCTGTGCAAAATAATGTTCACAGCGGAACACACAAGTATAAGTACGAAGCAAGATCTAGAAATAACGTAGAAAATTCTTCTTACCGTTAAAGCTTGTCTTTCTCAAAGAAAAAACATCTGTCCACTTTATCGAATAGTTTAATACTGTGTCAATCATGGCCGGCGGAAAGATTGCGCAATAAAATACTGTGTCGCGGTGGTACCTACAGTGGTGGTGTCGCGCGCACATGATCGCGAAGCGCAGGGAAAGTATATGTTTTCTAGTTGGGGCAGGGAAATTCGGATATACTGAAGGGTATAAAAGTAAATTCACCCGATAGGAGCTTTTAATTCAATATCCGTGGGGTATGCACCTTTGTGACTACCAACAAAAAAAAAACGACACCAGCCCGGTTTTAAGACGTGGCATACCACGTAAAAAGAGAAACACAATTTTGCAACTAAGTGTAGGGGGATTTTCCAAAAAAAAACTGCCATACGTATAGTTATAGAAAACAGCGAGTTACAGACCTTAAATTGAGCAAAAATTACGGAATGCATGTTTTTGAGATTCCAGATGAGAAACATCAAAGTTCTCATTTGACTACGTGCTGTTAAAATGTTTTTATTAAGCATTCGTGCAAAGCGTTTTATGGGCTAAGATTAACACCAGCAACTTCTACTGTTAACTTTAAACTGTAATTTCCTTTCCATTCATGCACGTTGCACAAAATTACCTAAAAAGAGTTATGAACAAGCTTGAAAAATAATTTAGGCTTGGAAGGGACTTAAACTGCTGAAGTTGTTCCAAAAAGTTTAACGATCATCTTCTCGTAAAATTGTAACACGATGGCTGTTTCAATATGAATATATCTTCCACCAAAAAGAGTTGCCAGTTAAGCCAACTCAGTATATATATATTCGTTGGTGCTCTATTTCACCAGGCTGGTTTAAATAAGGAAATCATTGTTACCTTGGACACTATGGATTATGAAGAAGCAAACGCTTAGCCAAAACGGAAAACTTCCTTGAATGCGGTGCATGGTGTTCACCTCCTCGAATGAGCACCACTTCGATATACAGTACCGCTCAGATATACGTTAATCAAAAAACGCGCATAATACGCGTATAAATATACGCGTATGTGCGTATAAGTATACGCGTATATGCGTATACTTATACGCGTATGTGCGTATAAGTATACGCGTATGTGCGTATAAGTATACGCGTATGTGCGTATAAGTATACGCAAATGTGCGTATAAAAATGTGTATATAAGCACATACGCATATACGCGTCTGTTCATTAGTATGTATGAGCTGGCTTATTGTCTTTCTATTGTTAGCGGGTTATTGTTCTAAAGAATAGCTTGACAGCACTAAAAACTACACGACCACAAACTACATGAAGACTTCTCCCGATACGCTGTTGCAAGTGTACACGAGCTAGATAGAAAGCATGTGCTTATCGATATAAACGGGTTATCCTTTTCAAACGGATCTTTCATGAACAGACGAGATGTTTTTCATTGCTTACCAACACTACATCCATCGCAACTGCTTTGGAATGTGTTCAAAATAAATTTAATACCGGTGCGTCGTATTTCAGCAGAATCAACAAAGAAGGCCGTTTGTGAACAGCGTTCTTAATACGAACCCACAAAGGATGTTTCTTTTATGGCTTACATTCATTATACATACACGTAAAAGAAGTTCTACCAGGCCATTTTAATCGTTAACTGAATAGGGTGTAATGTGAAGTGCTAGATTTATATCCCATACGAACCATGTGAGCGTTAGCCCTACTGATAGAATGGGCCCACACAAGGACAGAGAAAAACTCTGACCAGGGTGGGAATTGAACCCACGACCTTCGGGTTAGATCTCCGCCGCTCTACCGACTGAGCTACAAGGTCAGACGGGAGCAGGCCGTGGGAACTGAAGACGTTAATCGTGTTGGGTTACCTGTCACGACTACGTGTTGTTGCGACTCGGGTCTGACGCGTATGCAAATTTTGATGAATTTGACTCGCCTCTAGTTTAGTTATTTGTTTCAAAAATCGATGGTCACGATAACTAAATCTCAACACAGCAACGCCGCCTATGTCAACAATTTCTTCGCCAACTTTGTAGCCTGCGAATACAGCTGCCTCTCATCGCTGTCGTCTGATTTGCCGTTTCGCGCGAAACTCGACTGTTTTATACTCAAAGATTGTGAACATGCGAAACCACGTGTTAATCATTCGACTAACTTTTTATTTAAGCTTGTAAAGATTCGCTTTGCAAATGAAACCTTGAAATAATTATTTGGTTAAAAAAAGAGCATTTTACAGTTTGAATGAACGATCTGTGTCAAGTATAACCGGAGATATAATTATTTCGACAAGGTCTTCGGAACGCTTTAGACAGACACCTCGCAAGCGACTTGCCGACGCGGCTGCCGAAACACAGAACTTTTCATTGAAGTAAAAAATAACTAAGCGTGAACAGCGCGCAATAGAAACTTTGATAAACAATTATTTGGTTAAATAAAAAGCATTTTACTGTTTGAATGAACGATCTGTGTCAAATATAACCAGAGATATAATTTTTTCGACAAGGTCTTCGGAACACTTTATACAAACATCTCGCAAGCGACTTGCCGACGCGACTACCGAAACACAGAACTTTTCATTGAAGTAAAAAATAACTAAGCGTGAACAGCGCGCAATAGAAACTTTGATAAACAATTATTTGGTTAAATAAAAAGCATTTTACTGTTTGAATGAACGATCTGTGTCAAATATAACCAGAGATATAATTTTTTCGACAAGGTCTTCGGAACACTTTATACAAACATCTCGCAAGCGACTTGCCGACGCGACTACCGAAAACACAGAACTTTTCCTTGAAGAGGCGCACCATTGAAACTTTGATAAACAATTTTTTCGTCAAGCAGCATTTTACCGTTTGAATAAATGATCTGGGTCAGATATAACCGGAGATATAATTTTTTTGACGAGATCGATCTTAAGCAAAGAACGCTAAATTCAGAAAATAAACATTTCGATACGACGTGCGTGTTTGTAACATGATCACCATTAGCTTTATTATACTCTCAATGAAACACAACGAATATTTTTCGTCGTGAATAACAGACACATCAGACGCGCATGTTTATGCGTATATACGCGCGTATGTGCTTATAACCATACGCGCATGTGCGTATAACCATACGCGTATATGTGCGTATAACTATACGCATATGTGCGTATAATCATACGCGTATATGCGTATTAAACGCGTCTGCGCAGTTAACGTATATCTGAGCGGTACTGTAATGCTTGTTCTATGAAATCCTAAACTTTATATTTTTCCCAGGTTGACAACTTGGCGTGTCCAATAACAAGTGAGAATTTAGAGTTTTCCTGTGACATTTTTTTGTTTTCAGTTCTCTGCCTGAAATCGCATTAAGATTGACACTATTGTCTAAAGGAAGACTACTTGAACATTTACGTGTGTGCGTATCCAGAACCGCTTGGTTAGACGTTACAGTAGGACTTCGCCGGCCACAATACGTATTGTACTGACGATGATAGCCTAAACCATTTCTAATCAGTTCTTGTAACCTTGAACATATTTCCTCGTTTAACCGGTTACTTGCAATTATAAATTCGTAAGCACGTACAAAGAGATTAATCGTGCCAGTAATGTGGGTATTTATTCCGTTTTTTTCACTTAATCTCATAATCTCCCAATCCCTCGAGTGCCGCTACTAGAATTGGCATGTCTTTCGCAAAGTTCCATCTGGCAAGTGTAGATTATATTCCAGCAGTCTAGGGGCCCTATTGTGCCGATGGAATAATTAAGGGACGATTTCGGTGCTGGTAGAGGATTAGAAGGGGTTTTTGTTTCCTTTAAAAGTTATCTTGCAATAGTGCTCCTTTTTTCCTTGATTTCATTTCCAAAAGGCCACAAACTGTATCGACTTTTAGCTGGCAGTAAAGTCTTTTCATACTATGATATGACTATGATGTGAAACACAATCAAATTTGATTCAGGTACTAATCTTAGGTAATGATTCTCTTGACTCAACTTTCAATTAAACCAGCTACTGGAGAGGAACCTTTTGCCACTCTCAAAAGCCGATGATGCTGTAAGCTTGCATATTAGGATCAGTAGTTGACGTCGTCGATATCGTTGCAACATGACGCAACCGAAAGTAAACTAGAAGCCAGTACTTCCACTTGCAAGAAAGTTTTATAGGTCTAAGGATATCGGAACGCTGACAACTTTTAGGAGTTTCCTGGATCGAGACAATTCAGTCGCCTGATTGGTGAGTTCTTGAGGCTGGTTTCTCGAAAGTTCCCAAACATTTCGGTTGTCACAATTCGCACTGTATCTTAAGACTGAAGAGGCTTTGAGTCATCAATTTTAACAATCATTTTGTTTTTTACCCTGCGCGCATCTGGTTTTTCCTATACTCTTCTAGAGAGAGAAACCACAGCAAGCAACCGTTAGATTTTTTATTGATCATGTGCAAAGTACGTCACGCCCAACGTGATGCATTTGACATCACTTCGACAGCACTTCGATATCAATTCGTTGTATTGCATTACACAGCAGGCTCGCCGAAATGCAGCAGTTACGTAGCTGAACGCATGCACAAGCAGAAAAACAAGTTTTCTAACTCGTTTTACCAGTTCAAATTTAATTTATTCGTCCTTTCTTGGGAGCTTAAATTTAGGCTAGAGAATAATTAGGGTCGGGTTAGGATTAGTCTTGGTTATTACACGACTCACTATAGAAACGTAACTACTGAAAAGAACTGTGGTGCAATTGGCTTGAGCATCTTTGTCGTTGTAGTGTCGTGGTGAAGACACAGGACTACAGATCTGGAGGGTCCGAGTTCTTGTACCGGTAAGTGCAAGGCACCGTGCTTTGTTCCCTTCCTATGTTGTAGTGTTGAGACTGAATGAAGATGTGTTGAGATGCGTAAGACAGAGCTTTAGGGAAGATATCTATAGGTGTTTTCAGTCCTTTGGGGTGGTTAATAGCTGCTTTCAAACTAGGTAGAGCGTATCTTCAACCAAGTAAAATGAGGATCACCAATTTAACCCAGGTAAAAACATATTCAACCTGAGTCCGGAATCGACCGAAAATATATGTTCTTAGATTACAGCATATGACATTCCCGTTTTATTATTGGGGTATCAATTACGATACTTTGGTGTCTAGATTTGTATCGTGTTACACTGGTGTTGAAGTATTTTTGGAGCCAAAGTGCAGCCAAAAAAGCCTGATATTTGACCCAAAGCTTATCCTTTTCTTTAACCGGTAAGACGTCATAAAATATAAAATGGTTTAATAATAAATTCCTGTCTTGGTTTGCAGCCTTGAAATGGCAATAAGTTGATGGACTGCCTTCGGATTATACTAGGTAATACGTGGATGGAATGACTGTAACACGTGATACGCTCCCTCACGGTTCCTTGGTTCAGAAACGAACTGGAAATCCTATAAACCAAATTGAGAACAAGAGTCGCAAGCTGAATTCTCGCTTTACACTGTAGTTTAAAAAGGATTATAGAGTAAAGCGAAAAAAGGAAAGTTGAAACTACTTTTCACATGGCACAAAAAGAAGACTATGACAGTTTTTCCTAAATTCACTGAATTAAGGGGCTACGTAAGTAGAGTATTTCTGCTTTTTCGTCAGTTCGGAACATAAATGAATATAACGTTTTCTTTCGCCCGAAAACATGCAATGAAACACAGAATTAAGTCAAGTTTTGAGGGAAGAGTTGATCATCATTTTGGCTACGAAGATTTGAAAAAAAGAGAAAACAAAAATCTTTAAAAGTGTGAAATACTTTCTATCCTTGCTACCCGTAACAACAGAAGACGAAAAATGTACCAGTGCCGTTACATTGAATGGAGTAGACAAACTGCATCAGTACCTTTAATCTTTCACTGTTTTTAAGGGTGTTAAGCATTTGTCAGGGGGGTAAAAGACACTTGTTTTCAAGTTCTTCGAAAATCCGGGTTTTTAAAATTAGAAAAGAAATTTAAAGCCAATTGAAAATATATGGCCCCTATCTGTTGCTATGGTGACGTCACAATAATCACGTGCATCCTACCCTAATTTTACCGTGACATGAAGACAAGGTGTAGAGACGAAAGTCTCTTGAGACGTTTTGTGATTTCTAAGCGAAAACAAGTCATTGTTATTTCACTCGTATATTATTATTCCTTTCACCAAAAGTCCATTTTTTTAAAATTAGAAATGCTATTTACTAAGTAAACGCACCATTTACCAATTGTCCATGAATATTTAATCTAAACAGTGAGACATTCGTCTTTTTTGCAAACCGGCTGTATAAATTTTTTTTCCATTTCAGAGAATGTTATTATGATACCTTCCAGAAGAGACACCTTTATTGCATTAATTTCAACCGTATCTGCACGTTTACTGCACTCTGTTTGAGATTAATTGACGTGCTCTCAGTCAATCAACACGCTAAAATTTTGGCATGTATTATATATGCACAGTCAGTTCTCCAGTAAAAAATATTAATCCAGATGTGTAATAATTTTTCAAAACTATTACCTGTCCAGCTTTGAATAGAATCAAAAGGCTAGATTTTTGAGGGCTGCAGTTTCTATTATTCCAATACACTCTCTTTTTAAATTTATCAGAATTTCTAATTCGTTTTTTTTACCAATCCCATAATACAGTTCATTTTGGGGGTTATTTGCATTAAAACGATGGATATCCAGTTCACTGAAGCATGATACAGTCCAAAGGGTAAATCACTTGTATTTATTTTTATGTAAAGACCCCCTCCTCCCCCCCTAACGTGTTGCGTTATGGGATGGTGAAAATAGCGAATTTGGGGGCTGAAGGTATTTTTCTGAAAACGTAATTAGCGCGTTTTATGAAGTGTGTCGAACTGAGTTGTCCTTCGTGCGATAAGAAAACGGTCATGACAAAAATGGATACGCCACAGTCAGGAGCAAGGATGGCACAGTGCGCGGCTTTTGTACAAGAGGTCCTAAGTTCGATTCCCAGATCTCGCATCCTTGTTTCGACTTCTTTCCTTTCCGTGTAGCTAAGTAGCTTTATATACCCGTAAAACGGAGCACTGATGGAGAGGGGGGGAGTAAAATGAGTGCACCGTCGACCTTAGGTTTGTCAGTTGAATAGGCCATTTCCGAGTTAATGTCTGCCTTCTCTTCAAAGCGAGTCTAAGTGCGAAGTTTTTGTGATGGTAATTAGTTCTACTTTACATATGAATGAAAACTAATTTTCATAACAAAAACTTCGCACTTAGACACGGTTTAAAGAGGAGACAGGCATGATCTTGGAAATGGACTATTACTGTTACGAGTTATCGACGTTGAATATGGTTACTTTCCTTTAGGTGGGACACTTTATTTTTGACAAGCACGTAACACAACTTACAACTTCAGGGCCAAACAAGGAGACAAAAACCGGTCATTCCATGCACCCCCAAGTGGTATCGTTTGTAGTGTTAAGTTCTACTCTGCGTTATTTAAAGGGGCACTGTCACGCCAAATTTGCTGTTTTTAGATCAAAAATGGGTAGAAATCTAAATTGGTACTAACCCTAACCCTAACTCACATATACAACATTCCTGACAGCCCACTGACAAGATATGAAATACATTTTATGGCACAAAGAGTTATTCGTATTTAATGTTTGGTGTGTTTCTGAAGACACTGTCTCGAGACTTAAAAAAAAAAAAAAAAAAAAAAAAAAAAACTGGTGTCAATCCATTTCCATCCTCTCAATCCTTGGCTGCAAACAACAAAAAAATAGCGTCAGTGCATTTCATTGGTCATTGGCAACGAAACTACAGCACTATTTTTCGGTTTTCATAGATGCAAGGACGTTTTTTAGTGTTTTGACACTGCCCCTTTAAGCCTCGGCACTCGTTCGAGAATGGTTAGTTATTGATGACCGTCGAGGGTGACATATTAGGGAGTTTAAGAAACCACACCGGCTACGGCTACGGCTACGGCAACGACAACGCCAAAAAGCAGTAATAATATTGGTTAAAAGAAACAAAATGCTCGTACTGCACGGTTTAGTTTTTGCTTTATTTTAGGGCCGGCCACCAGGGCTCTATAATAACTTAACTGACAATCACAAGCACTTGGCTAATTACCATATGTGGATGCGATGACGACGAAACTAAGCCTAATTTATAGCGTGGTCTGCTACAGGCAGCCCACATAAAAAAGGTTCTTCTATAAACAAGAGAGAGAGAGAGAGAGAGAGAGAGAGAGTATACTGTATTTCTTTCTTCGCATTTCTTTCTTTTTCTTAATTTTGAGAACGGAATACGTTCCAAAACAACGTATTTACTACATGCAAATTGCCTATACAT
>JALIRR010002231.1:22500-37500 GCA_023091755.1 Montipora sp. Colony 1 RG-2022
CAAACTGCATCATTACTTTTAATCTTTCACTTTTTTAAAAGGGATGTTACGCATTCGTCAGAGAGGATAAAATATACACTTCATTATTTGTATTTAAATTTTGGTTTGGGCACCTTGAAACATGTTTGTATCCCTTCAAAAACAGTGCAATTCGAAACAAATGCAATCCAGTCGTCCCCTTGCGACTCATAATCGTTTGCGCATTGCAAAATAATGGAGGGGAGGTTTTCGGAGGATATGGAGAGAAATTGGCGACGAAGACGAGCATTGTTCAAAGGAAGCTCGACTTAGTTTATTTGGGATCGAATATCAAGAGCTTCCCGGTCCTGGCGCTTCAAGAAAAACGCTTCCTTTTGCAAGGAAGGTATAAGAAATGTATGTCTTATTTTTGTTTACTTCGTGAAGTCGTTTATGCGTCAAACCCAAACCAGAAAATAGTTCCATTAGCATCGAAATCGATTCTCCTATGGAAAAGTCTGGGACACCAACATCTCTTACGTTTTTTGTTATTGGCACAGAGAGACCAAGGTGGCCACGAGGAAGCATTTAAGGACGGTGCCTACTAATTCAAAGGTATTTTTGCCCGGTTTACTGAATATGCGGGAAATGCAGATCTTAACAAGTGTTCTTGAAATCCAAAAAGAAAATTAGGGGTAACCACGCATTTTTCGAAGATAATTAATCAACAACATTTGTAAAAGCTTCAAAATACAAAGCAATGTATGGCGTTCTTTTCCAAATTGAAGCTTAATTATCTCTGAAAAATGCGCGCGACCCCCAATTTTCATTTGGATACCAAGAGCACTTGCTATATTCTGCTTTCTCCGCATGGTTTTGAACCGCGCAAAAATATCCCTGTATCAGTAAGCACTACTCATAGGAAATCCGAGTATCTCGAGATCATCGCAGAACGTATGCGCAATAACAATAGTAGGTACCGTCCTTAAAACGAAGGACAAAGAAAATCTCAGCTTAACAAATGCTGATTTTTCACTGCATCAAAAAAGTATTTAGAAGAAATGATGCAAATATTTTGAAGGGAGTGGTGGCGATGAAAATACTGACAAGTTCGCCTACATCATATTGTTTATTTATTCTTTGACGCATCGATAAATATTGAATTTTGAATATTCAATTTAACTTCTATGATTTATTCACTGAATCTGTAGTTACCATAACATAAACATGTTCGTTAATTTTTAAAGTGCATAAATTATAGGTAGTTGCTGTTCCACTCCAACTTAATCAGTTACTACTAAGCGTATTTTCGTTGAATGCAGCTGTTTATCTTCAGTTGAAGCGCAGATTTTAGGGGACACATTTTGACGTTAATTGTCTTTTATTCCTAGTCACGAGTGATGTGACTGGAATGGATACTCCAAAATAAGGTGAGACACTTAAATTTGTGTATATCAAGTACCAAACGATCTTAAGTTTAAATTTTGTTAAGTTTAAATACAGTGTGCGGACGGCGGGTCTAATCTCTGCAGGTCGCAGGTCGCAGGTGGCGGGCTTGCGGGTCATTGTTTCACCAATACAGTATCCCTAACCCTAACCCTAACCTAACCGTAAACATTGATAAAAGCTAACCTTAGGCCTAAAAACATTTGTTTAGGCCTAACTAGGCCTAAAGCTAGCTTTTAAGAATGTTTAGGATACTTTCTGTATTGGTGAAACAATGACCTGCAACCCGCGACCTGCGACCTGCGAGCTGCAGATGAGACCCGACGTCCGCACACTATAATAGCCAACTGGTTTGCCTCCGGCTAGTTGGGATTCTTAACAGTTGTTGTTGAATGTTCTGTTCTGTCGTGATTGTGTTTCAGTGGCCCTGAAAAGCCCATATGGTTTCACCAGAACAATTTATGAAAGCTAACCATTCCGAGTCGGCGCTTAGACCTAATCACTAGAGATCAGTACCTAGCCCAGCAGGTTTTCTCTGCATAAAGAGAGTGTTGTTTGTCTGCCAAAGCCAGTTAACACTCAGGAGCCGGTTGCTCGAGGCTTGGTTAGAGCTAACCATTGGTTAAAAGGCATCAAATCCTATAGGTTTCCATGGTATTTAACGCTGGTTAGCACTAAACATGCTTCAAGCAACCCGGGCTAGGTTGTCAGGTATTGCCACGTGACGTCAGCAAATGTTACACCTGTATATGTGTCAAGAAGTGTCTCAACTTACCTTGGAGTATCCGTTCGTATGGGTAATCAAATGGTGACGAGTTAAATTAGGGAATAATTTCACGTGCGTTTAGTCCTAAATCAAAAAATCTCCCTCGCCTAAAGGTTCGGCAAATTATTTGATTTAGGACTATACGCACGTGAAATTATTCCCTAACTTTCGCCAGTCACCATTTTTTCCTTAAGTTTACGAGTATACCATTTGATTAGCTATATATATAATGGGTGACAAATTACTCTCTAATTTTCAAACTTGGACGTCATTCTGGCACTGTAGAAGAATTTACAATGGCAACATTGTAAATTCTCATGTGCTGAAATTTGCGCCAAAATTAAGAAGTAATTTGTCACCCATGTTATTATGTGCAATGGTCATACGAATTTGCTTACAGAAGACATCCTGCTATAAGGATTTTCACTATACGTCATCTCCCCAAAAGATATCTCATTAATTCCCTTCAGCTTGTTCGTCCACCAGCAATTGAACATTTCATCATTGTTATTAATTTTTTGTGTCTTTAGAGATTGGTTTCATACATTGTTGCTAATTACGCAAACGCTAAACGAGGATTTCCCTATAAAGAGAATCGTGATTGGGGCACTGTTGTTTCCGCCTTACCATGTCTCAGCAATTCAGAGTAAATGTATTTTTCATACTTGAAATTACTCAGCAATGCGACGTTAAAACTGAACCGAATAGTTTGTCACATAGCTTCCTTATCTGCCCTCAGAAAACCTCATTCTCTTAATCAGTAACAATTAGTATGGTTTTGTCATCTACGACAGGCAACGGCGACGAAAACGTGACAACAAAATACTGTAAGTATTTCGCGATTATTCCATCTCGTTCACGTCACACAACATGGACAAGGTATCCTAACAATAAATTGGGACGAACGGTTTTAGAGAAAATAGAGAAAAAAACGTTCACGTTTGATTTCTCACGTCGTTAAAACTTCAAATTTGGTGATTTCAGGTCGTTGTTATGCAGAGAACCGCAAAAATATGAGATCACTTAACTGCACGTACAACACGATCATTTTTGCTCTTTTGGCCATTGCAAATCTTGTTTGGTTGCGTTGTCGTATCCGTGGCCGTCGCCGCTGTCAAACAATAAAAATTGCAGCTACATTTATTTGAATAAATTACTCTGCCTTGCTGAATTGCAAAGATTATAGATAAGATTATTTAAGCAAATTGATTCGCCTCATAAGTTGGGGTACATTTAATGTTAAGTTCTCTAGAATAGGTTAGTATTTTCATGCTAAATTAGGGGATAGAGCGAGTTTCAATCGAATGCTTTGGCCAATCAAAAAGGACGGAGACAATCCAGTAAGCCAATCAAACTTAAAGTAATCACACATAGCAGTCACAAAGCGCGGGAAAATGTGTTCGCGCGAGCAACGATTGGTTTTGGTTTCACTTCTGATTGGTTGGAAAAATGGCGCGAGAACTTGCAACCAATCACTGAGTGAAACCAAAGCAATTTGCTAATTACTTTTGACACTCAATTGAAAACCGCTCTATTGAAAACGTTATTGGTTTCGCTCTTCCTGGCCGTTTTCCAGCAACGGAGTAAACTGGCTCTTATGAGAATATGGCTCCTAAGGCCCTGTTTATTCTTCAGTAGTTACGATCAGAATGTATCTTCTCCAAAGGTTTTTAAAAGGGTTTAATTTGGTCTCCTTATAATTTGTGGCGAAAGGAAAATTGGTGCCAGTGGAAATCTTACAGCTGTCACGGCACAGTATTTTTTCCACGCGCGTTATTTTATGTACCAGGGGGAGAAGTAAGCCCGTCCCCCTTTCTGTGTCGTCCTTTATTTTGACTCTGTTATGTAACAGTCTTCAAACATTATTTTCTGGAAAAGTCTTGATGTAGAATATACTTTTGACTCTGGTATTATGTTCTTTATAGATTTTATAGATCTGATTTTGTACGGTGTTAACGGAACCTTGACGAAACCTACGTGGAAATCTTAGTGAAAGATCATTTTGAGCGAATAGTTGCGGCGAAGGAAACTGTGCTTATGTAGGTACTGCGCAAGCGTATTTCGCTTGGCAGGTGTTACTTGACGCATGATTGACATAGGCTTGACCGGTCGACTCTAGTTGGAATAACAATACTGTAATTATACCAGAAAAAAGTAGTTGTAGTTTAGTTTTACGGTCCTTGAGTCGTACAGTAGTAGAGCAGTCATGTTGTTGTTGTTACGGTTGCTGGTAAGACAAAAAAAGGGCCCATTGCCAAACAAGAGTGTTGGAGTCACTTCTCTCCCTCAAGAAGTTCTTCAACACCGACTCTTAAAGCCCTGAGTTTCCACCAACAACGCAAGCATAAGTACAAGCAACATACGCAAGATCTGAGTATTAATTCTCCTCAAAATTACTGACTACCATACCTTACTTTTTATGTCAGTTACGGGAATTTGAAGCTATATCAAGGCAAAAAAACCTAGGTGATAAATTTCTTTATTCTCGGCACCAGTCTGCTTAAAAATGTATTTAGCTTGTGAGGAGAAAATGTATATCAATCACCCTTGGAAATCAAAGGATCAGATAAAGGGCACTGATCAACGACAATTTAATGCGCATGCGTACGTTGCTCACGCATGCGTCGTCGTCATTGAAAACCAACCTCAAAATAGTTGCCTTTTAGTCAAAGAAACAAAATGAAAACCGACAACAGAAATACGAAGATGTAGGCGATGGTTGAGCTCGTTGTTTTAGGTAAATGTGATTATCACCCGACCGTGTCCGTTCGTATTGAAACAACACTCATTCGTTTGATTTTTCCCAGAATTGTAAGATCCTCCTCCTCCCCCACAGGATTCGGCTACTCCTTTCCCGCTACCTCCCCCAGAGTAACCTCCACCACCTCCCCCACCCCCTCCAGCTCCATAAGCCCCACCACCCCCTCCAAATCCTCCAAAAGCATTGTTTTTGTAACCTTTTCCACCGTCTCCTCCCTGACGAAATCCTTTACCTCCTTCTCCGCCTTTTCCCATTGTGCCACCAAAGTTTGTTGAACTTCTTCCGCTGGAATAAAATCCCCCGCCGCCGCCACCTGCAAAAGCCAAAAAACGTATTTGACAAGTTCTTAGCGGATTTTGTCTCCCAAAAATACCACACTCAAAAATACGGTGCGTTTCATAACACACGTTGTGTGTTTTCAAACTCATCAAGGTGTGTCGTTTTAACACACCTTTTGGTTGTTTAACTTCACTTGTTAAGAAAGCACACCATGGTGTGTGAGAAAACACCACAAGGTGTGTGAGATTTAACACTCCTTGCGTGTATTTTGGAATTCACCGAAAGTGATTTTTTTTTTTTTTTTTTTGCTTAAATTTGACAATTTGATTTTTTGGTTCCAAATCACTTTCTTGGACACCAAGAAAGTGATTTGGTGTCGACAGATTCAAGAAATGTCGGCAATCTAACCGTATCAAAACCAGCAAGGCGAATGTCAGAAAATTAAGATATCGACTTCGCTAGCGTGATGAATTTCTTCAACAGTCCACAAAAGTGATAATTTTCTTCAAGCTACGAAATTTTGAATCATCTTCGCTACGGAAACTCAGCTTCGGAAAAGCTATTCTGCGCTCTTTTAGTACTTAAGTTAGTTTTTCACCCAGTCCGAGTTCTTGATAAAGAAGGTCCTTATTTATATTGGATATTGTATTATTATGGTTAGATTATTTGGCATCAAACTAAGTACAATGCAATTCACCTTTACCTGAGTAACTACCGTCAGCAGTATCAGCACCGTGTCCACCACCTCCTCCTATCCAGGACTGGTATCCAGTGTTACCTGATGTTGTCGTAGATGCATCACATCCTGAATGCCTTGAAGTCACCGACTCGACGCCCCCTCCCCCTCCAGCTACTATCAAAGATGTGTTTGTTCCTCTGACTACAAACGTGCCTCCACCACCCCCTGAGGCGCGACTGTTATTGTTAATACTACCTTCTTGAGCAACGAGTATCTGAATGGTTTCTCCTTTTATTAAGCTAAACGTTCCCATCATCCTAGCTCCTCTTCCCCGATGCTGCTGACTATTGGGGGATGTATCGTATCCCCCGGCAGCTCCAATTGCTTCAATTCGGTAGTCACCAGTGAACGGAACTGTCCACCGCTGTATACCACTGACCACTGTAACTTGACCTTCGTGGTCTTTGCCTGTGTAAATACTGCCAATTGAAGTTAGACCCAGTCTCCCACTTGCATCAAGAGTCGTAAACACGGCCTTAAATCCTAAATAATAGAAGGAAACGAATATTACAGAAGCCAATTCCTCCTCTCCCATCCTCAGCCCAATCCCCGTTCTCTGGTCAGTAGGAAGTTAAAGGAACGATGACTTCTAAGGCAATCAAAACACCACTTCAAAAGATAACTTTGTGATAACTCAATTTCGCAGGTGCTCCATCTTGTTCACCATTTACAATACGGGCAAAGTATCGTAGAACTAAATACCCACGAACGGTTTTGAAGTAAAGGTGGACAATGAAAAGTTCACTATTGTATGATGAAGTTGTCGTCAAGTCCTAACATCCGTTCGCTTTTGTTGAATGATGTTGGACGATGTTGACTGCTGGGGATGGGCAAACGATTTCAACACATTATCACCATTTGATTCAAAAAGCTTCATGAGAGGACTGGTATTCAGTCGCAGGCTGCAGCCGCGGTTGTTACTATGGATACGGACATGCATACGTCACGGAGAGATCGATCTATTGAAAGAGGAAGGGGGGGGGGTGAGGGTGTAAATGGCTTCAACCTCATTCAACATTCTCGAAAACAAGAGAAATGTTGAATGGTTGTTGAAGCAAAGTTTCAAAATCGCTGTTCAACAAAATTGAACAACTGTTGAAGGAAATGTTGAAACTGTTTGCCTGGGCCTTTATTCGTAAAATTGGCTCTTATAGGCCCAGTAATACAGAAAACATTTCGCGTGCAACTAGTCGCGTCTAAAACATTCGGGAGTTTAGGAAACCATGACGGCTACTGAGGCAATCAGCGAGGCAAGCAATTCCATTCTTGGATTAAAGAGAAACAACACGGCGTAAGGTCCAATAATACGAGCAACATTTTTCGTGAAACTTGTCGCGCAACAATGTTGCGTTGCAAGTTGAGATGGTTTGTTGCGCGTATTACCACCTTCTCACGCAAAAAAAAATTATGTTTCTACTGTTTGCAACATAAACATTTGTTGCGCTAAGCAGGTGGCAACAAACCATCTCCACTTGCAACGCAACATTCTTGCGCGACAAGTTGCACAAAAAATGTTGCTCGTATTATTGGGCCTTATTACGCCGTGTTGTTTCTCTTTAATCCAAGAATGGAATTGCTTGCCTCGCTCATTGCCTCAGTAGTAGCCGTCATGGTTTCCTAAACTCCTGAATGTTTTAGCCGGAGGCCACCATGGAATCTTCTTAATGATGAGGTAAGTGTAAAAGAGGTCTTCAGCTTTATCTATATATGTTTCGTCTGGTTGTGGAGTAACTGCAAAATACCCGGCCACAATTGTGTCCTTGTCGAGTCGAGGCATCGTTCGAAGGACGAGGATTCGTCTTTTATACATCGGATCGGAAATAATTGATGTCCATTTTAAAACAAAAGAACAAAACCAATATGACAATCCCTAATCGCGTATAACAATGGTTCTTTTGTCGAGCTCCATTTTAGTCCGGTATATGAAAGTCTACCAAGAACGAGGCATAACAGTACACACATACGCCATTCATATGCAAATAAATGGCCGGGCATTCTGCCGTTTAGCTAAAAGTGGAATCCAGGAAGCCTTCGGTCAACTAGGAGCAAGGATGAATAGAAACGACCTTAATTGAAATTGAAATTCGTGAAGATTGCCATCTGGTGACCCACAGGCGCCCTCAACTCAGTTTGAGGAAAAGCCAACATGGCCGACAAAAATAAAAGGATTTGTATGGGAATTCAGATAAAAAAAAACTTAACCCCGTAGCCCGCCTAGAAAACTGAGGTAGAGCTCAGTTTTTTAAGAGTGCAGGGTTACAAGCACATTTTCGAAGGTTTTTCCTTTCGACCAAAAGAAACTACAGCCTGAGGCCGCTCGCAGGGCGGCTGTATTTCGTTAATGGTGGGTCGAAATGAAAGATCAATGTTTATCGCGTTGAATCTGGAAAAAAAAACCACATTGGAAGTAAGCTACCCACAATGGCTTTTGATTGAGAATTTTTTCATATAAGGCCCTGTTTACAAGCAGCTAGGGTAACCCTACAGCTAGAGTTACCCTAGCGGGAGGGTCAAACATAGCCCGGGTTTACAAGCAAAATTTCACACGTAGGGATACCCTACCACCAAGAGAAAATGAGGGGACAGAGAGGGAGGCTCCCGGTCCAGCCCTTGGGATATGTCATGTCCACGAAAGTTATTTTTAGACGAGCGGAAGTCTTCCGAGACGTCCGCATGCAGGCCAACTTCGGTCCGATGTTTGAAAGAAAATAAATATTCATCAGCCTTCCCAGTGCGCCGTCATTTTCTCTTTTCACTAAGAACCTGAGAGCGAGGCAAGACTGCATGGGGACGTCTCGGAAGACAGACTTCCCCTAGAACAAAGACTTCCGCTCGTCTAAAAATAACTTTCGCGGACATAACATATCCCGTCCAACGCCCTGAGCCTCCTTCTCTGTCCCCTCATTTTCTCTTGCTACCACCCGAGACAACTTTGCATGCTTGGTAACCGCCAGAATCGCAAACACAATGGAAACCGCTAAAACGTTGTCCCGGGTAGGCGAGTTGTCCCTAGCAGAGCGTTTACAAGGCAGCTAGGGTTACCCTACAGCTCGGGTAACCCTAGGACTCACATAGGCTTACCCTAGCGCCTTGTAAACACGTCGTTGAGAAAAAGAAGAAATGTGTGAGTGCTAGGGTAACCCTCTTGCTAGGGTAACCCTCTTAATAGGGTAACGCTCCTGCTACGGTAACCCTAGCACTAGGGTTACCCTACCTACTTTTAAACAGGGCCTAAGCATCCCTTTCATTCTTATATGGGAATTCCCATAAAAAGCCTAACATTTTTGTGGGCCATGTTGGCTTCCCCTCACACTGAGCTAAGAGCGCCTGTGGTGACCGTGCTCTCTTCGTAGAATTGTTTTTGCTTTTTCATCGTATGAGACAATTTGAAACACTTCGACAGATTGCCAAACAGGATAGACGGATAGACGGATGATATGATAAAGGAATAAAATTTTTTTCTTCGCTTGTAAACTTGAAAATTTAAGCTTATAAATAGTAATTTGGGTTAACGAGCACATTGTCTCAGTCACCTACAAGGGAATCGCTTTCTTACATTTTATTTCATTTTATTGACATACCAGTGAAATTGACTTCAAAAGAACTTGTTAAACTTTGTTAAATCTCAAATCCTAAGCCTTTCAGCTTTGATAACGAGCCAGAGACATATATACTCGGCGGACAATGCGAGCTGCTCAACTCTCGCTTTCTTCAAAGGTAATTTTATAGCCGAGTATCCTAGAGGAAAACTTATATGGGAGAAATCCAAGAGTAAATTGCAATAGGCAACTTTCACGATGGCGTCATTTGACTACAACTGCCAGAATTCTGTTCGTTTTTCTTTTCCTACTTAAATTTTGTATTCCCTGTTGGTAAAAAAGAACAATAGGTCTAATTAGCATAAAAAAAAAAACCTGAAAGATTCTGGTACTTGTAGTCAAATGGCGTCATCATGCAAATGTCCTATTAATATTAAACGTTTGCTTCGCTAAAGCAAACCAAATAAACACAGCAATGCAAAACAACATTGCGACGAGGTCGACATGTGCCAATGGGAAAGACATGCAAAACAAAGCTGTCAGCAGTCGCAATAGTGCCTTCATTAAACTAAACCCTACCTGAGCAGTTTCTTCCATCTCCTTGATATCCCTTTTTGCACGTGCAATTGTAAGATCCTATGGTATTCGTACATGTGGCATTTATGTTGCACTCGTTTTCAGATGAACACTCGTCAACGTCTGAAACCAAATGAACACAACAAAGCGATCTTGAGGAGGCTGCACTCCAAATAAAACAACATGACAACGACTACGAGGTCGACGTGTGCCAAAAAAAACAAAACAATCTGACTCATGGGCACTCAGTGCTGGCAAAAAAATATATATCCTGTCAGGATCACTTACGATAATACCATAATTAGACTGGAATTACCTGAGCATTTTCTTCCGTCTCCTCCATATCCCTTTTTGCAAGTACAACTGTAAGATCCTATGGTATTCGTACAGGTGGCATTCGCGTGGCACTCGTTTTCAGATGAGCACTCGTCAAGGTCTGGAACCAAATGAACACAACAAAGCGAACTCGATGCATGCATTCCAAACAAAACAACGAGGCGACGACCACTAGGTCGACATGTGCCGAAAGAACACGTGACTAATGGGTACCAAAGGCGTGTAAAAGAAAACTGTCAGCATTAGCCGTGGTAGTACGTTTATTAGATTGGATTTTACCTAAGCAGTCTCTTCCGCCTCCTCCATATCCTTTTTTGCAAGTGCAATTGTAAGATCCTATAATATTGGTACATCTAGCATTCACGTCACACTCGTTATTAGACGAACACTCATCAATATCTGAAACGAAAGGAACACAAAAAAGCGAACTTGACGAATGCAATTCAAAGAAAACAACATGGCGACGAGAACAACGTGAATGTGCCCGAAAACATCACGGGATTAATGAAAAACAAAACTGTCAGCATCAGCCGCGATAATACCTGCATTAGACTTTTTGGACTTTACCTGCGCAGTTTCTTCCGTCTCCTTGATATCCACCATTGCAAGTGCAAGTGTAAGATCCCATGGCATTGTTACATGTGGCATTCACGTGACACTTTTTTTCAGATGAACACTCGTCAATGTCTGGAACCAAATGAACATAACAAAGAAAGCTCGAGGACTGAACTTTCAAAGTCTTATTCCAACCAAAACAGCATGGGGACGATTAAGAGGTCGACCTGGCAAAACATCACGTGACAAAAAGGCACCCAAGGCGTGCAAAAACAAAATTGTCAGCTTCAGTCACCATAACATCTTTATTACGCTGGCCCCAGTTGTTCAAAAGATGGATAGCGCTATCCACCGGATAGATCACTATACAGTGGACAAGTATTAGTGAAGCCAATTGCGCTATCCAATGGATACTGATTTATCCGGTGGATAACGCTATCCACCTTTTAAACAACTGGGCCTACACTTTACCTGAGCAGTTTCTTCCGTCTCCTTGATATCCTCTTTTGCAACTGCAATTGTAAGAT
This sequence comes from Montipora sp. Colony 1 RG-2022, assembly GCA_023091755.1. NCBI lineage: Eukaryota > Metazoa > Cnidaria > Anthozoa > Scleractinia > Acroporidae > Montipora > Montipora sp. Colony 1 RG-2022. The sequence continues at coordinate 33,983 of JALIRR010002231.1, forward strand.
CCTCTCGTATTCACACATATGGCATTTACGTCACAATCGTTTCCAGATGAACACTCGTCAATGTCTGGAACCAAATAAACATAACAAAACCAACTCGAGGACTTCACTTTCAAACAAAAACAAATGGCGACGACAACAAGGTCGGTAAGTGCGAAAACATCACGCGAAAACTGTGCAAAAGAAAACTGTCAGCATCAGTCAGGATAATGCCTTCAATAGACTGGAATTTACCTGAGCAGTCTCTTCCGTCTCCTCCATATCCCTTTTTGCAAGTGCAATTGTAAGATCCTATGATATTGGTACATCTGGCATTCACGTGGCACTCGTTTTCAGATGAACACTCGTCAATGTCTGGAACCAAATGAACAAAACAAAGCGAACTCGAGGACTGCACTTTCAAACTTTCATTCCAAACAAAACATCATGGCGACGACCAACAGGTCAACGTGCCAAAACATCACGTGACAAATGGGCACGCGAGCGGTGCATAACAAAACTGTCAGCACCAGTCGCTATCATACCTTGATTACACTGGACTTTTACCTGAGCAGTTTCTTCCATCTCCTTCATATCCCTTTTTGCATGTGCAATTGTAAGATCCTATGATGTTCGTACAGGCGGCATTCACGTGGCACTCGTTTTCAGATGAACACTCGTCAATGTCTGGAACCAAATGAACATAACAAAACCAACTCGAGGACTTTACTTTCAAGCAAAGCAACACGGCGACGACAACATACAAGGTCTGTGCGTGCGAATACATCACTTGACTAACTGGCACTCAAGGCGTGCATAACAAAAATGTCAGCATGAGTCGTGGTAATACCTTCATTAGACTGGACTTTACCTGGGCAACCTCCTCGGTCTCCTCCATATCCTTTTTTGCAAGTGCAATTGTAAGATCCCATGGTATTTATACAGGTGGCATTCACGCGACAGTTGTTTTCAGATAAACACTCGTCAATGTCTGGAACCAAATGAACATAACAAAGCGAACTCGATTTCAAAAAAAGAAAACAACATGGCGATGACCTAGAGGTGGACCTGCCAAAACATCACATGACTAATGAGCACGCAAGCCGAGCAAAACAAAACTATCAGCAGCTGCGGCGATAATACCTTGATTAGACTGGACTTTACCTGAGCAGTTTGTTCCATCACCTTGATATCCATTTTTGCATGTGCAATTGTAAGATCCTATGTTATTTGTACAGGTTGCATTCACGTGGCACTCGTTTTCAGATGAACACTCGTCAATGTCTGAAAACAAATGAACACAACAAAGCGAAGTCGAGGAGTGCCTTTTCAAACAAGACAACATGGCAATGACCACGAAGTCGAGGTTGCCAAACGTTCATTTGACTAATGGGCACGCAAGGCGTGCAAAACAAAACTGTCGGCATCAGTGGCGATAATAGAGAGCTTAACATTCAACGACGAGAACGACTATGAGTACAAGACTTTCTCATAGAACAACAATGAACGCGCGCAAATCAACGTCATTTTGGCGGGAAAAACGTGTCACCCTCATCATTTTAGTACAAGGTTTAACAAGAATGTCGTCCTATGAAAACAAGTCACCAACACGGTAGCAGTTTGGGCATTTTTGGACAAGAGAAATGGCTAAATTACTGGAAATAAGAATAACTGATCAAGTTACACTGCTCAAAAACAGTAAAGTGAATCGTCCGAGTTATAAATTGTCTAAGTAGTTTCGCTAATAACGGGCAGTCAAATCTCGTACTCGTTCTCGTCTTCGTCCTGGAATTTAAAGGTCCCTAATATCTTCATTACACTGCACTTTACCTGAGCAGTTTCTTCCATCTCCTTGATATCCCTTTTTGCACGTACAATTGTAAGATCCTATGGTATTCGTACATGTGGCATCTATGTTGCACCCGTTTTCAGATGAACACTCGTCAATGTCTGGAACGAAATGAACACACCAAAGCAATTTCGAGGAGGCTGTACTCTAAATAACACAACATGGCAACAACTACGAGATCGACGAGTGCCAAAAATCACGTGACTCATGGGCACGCAAGGCGTGCAAAACACAACTGTCAGGATCATTCGCAATAATAACTTCATTAGACTGGAATTACCTGAGCAGGTTCTTCCGTCTCCTCCATATCCCTTTTTGCAAGTACAACTGTAAGATCCTCTGGTATTCGTACATGTGGCATTCACGTGGCATATGTTTTCAGATGAACACTCGTCAATGTCTAGAACCAAATGAACACAACGAGGCAAAGTCGAGGCATGCAGTCCAAACAAAACAAGATGACAACGACCACGAGGTCGAAATTTGCCAAAACAACACGTGCTTAATCGGTACCACAGGCGCGCAAAACAAAACTGTCAGCATTAGCCGCGGTAGTACGTTCATTAGATTTGACTTTACCTGAACAGATTCTTCCACTTCCTCTATATCCTTTTTTGCAAGTGCAATTGTAAGATCCTATGATATTGGTACATCCGGCATTCACGTCACACTCGTTTTGAGATGAACACTCATCAATATCTGAAACGAAATGAACACAAAAAGGCGAACTCGACGAACACACTTCAAAGAAAACAATAAGGCGACGAGAACAAGGTCCACGCGCGCGAAAACATCACGTGATTAATGGGCATTTAAGACGTTCAAAATGACACTGTCAGCATCAGTCGCGATTATACCTTCATTAGATGTTTTGGACTTTACCTGCGCAGTTTCTTCCGTCGCCTTGATATCCACTATTGCAAGTGCAAGTGTAAGATCCCATAGTATTCATACATGTGGCATTCAGGTGACACTCGTTTTCAGATGAACACTCGTCAATGTCTGGAACCAAATGAACACAACAAAGCGGGCTCGAGGACTGCACTTTCAAATTCTTATCTTAAACCAAAACAACATGGCGACGACTAAGAGGTCGATCTGGCAAAACATCACGCTACTAAAGGGCACCGAAAGCGTGGAAAACCAAAATAGGCCTTTTTGAACAAACGATCACATGGTACCAAATTCGCCATGCTGGAGGACAAGCTCATTATTATTCCCCCTCTGGGACATTAAAACAAAGGCAAGTCAAGCTTGACTGGTTCAGGTCTCTTTGTTTTAAGGTCCCAATGGGGGAATAATAATGAGCTTGCCCTCCAGCATGGCGGATTTTGTACCATGTGATCGTTAGTTGCAAAAGGCCTATTGTCAGCATCAGTCGCGATAATATCTCAACTAGACGCTCCATGAGCGTACACTGGATTGCCTGTGGTACGTGTTACTCAAAAACAGAAGGGACTGAGTTGGGGGGTCATTAAGACCATTCACGGGGTCACCCAGAAGTCGTACCAGCACAGGCCCTTTGGCTCATACGTTCATAGGACGAAACACATCTTTTTCTGAGGTTAAAAACCTGGCCCCGGTTGTTCGAAAGCCGATTAAACTAACCCATGATTAGCGTTTATTCCGTGATTAAATTTCTTATTCCTGGGATAACTAATCCAGGGATAAAAAGCTGTCCCTGAAAGCAGGT
>JALIRR010002231.1:42500-55000 GCA_023091755.1 Montipora sp. Colony 1 RG-2022
CAGCTGTTGACAAGACATGGTTTCGAGCGGTGGCCCTTTGAAGGTCGTCACGAAGAAGGTCGACCAAAAGTTCAATTTACTCTCGGCCAAAACGATATCGACTTCTCCGCTCGTCGTCAGAGTATTCGTCTAAAGAAAAATCATCGCGGAGCCTGAATTTTCTCTCTTTTCTTCTAACTGGACCCAGCATTAAGCCCAAACGACCAAACAGTAAGTCCGCCATTTTTTTTTTTGTTTGGGGAAAATTTCCCTCGATTAGTGAGTTAATCCACCTCGCTAGGTGTGTTAAATTGAACCCTTAATTTATTCCTTGGATAGTATTAATCAAGCTTTGAGGAACAGAATTTAATCGAAGGATAAATTTATTCCGTGGATTAGGACTATTTAATCGTGGGTTAGCGGTAATCGGCTTTCGAACAACCTGAGCCTGGCTGTCAGCCTATTAAAGTGCCCCTAACCCTTCAAGTTGTTTTTTTTTTTGGGGGTAGATTTTCATATCTTTCAAGAAGACATTTTCGGATTTTTTTTTTAATAATGAATCCTGACCTTTTTACGAGCGCTAAAAGTGAAGGCAGTCGCGACTACTTTTTCACCTATCGTTCGCATTAGTCCCCCACTCGGCCAAATGTGTCTATCGAGAGTGACGTATAAAGAAAAGGACATCTGCAAGCTTGAGTTGCTGGAATGTCCTTTTCTTACGTCACAGCTAAAAAAGTGTCAAATATCGGACGCTTCTCATTGGCTCCTTCCTAATGAGCCCACCAGACAATAATTTGTCCAGCGGGGCTTATAGCGCGCAAAAAATTAGAAATTTCAGCATTTTCAAGCGCTCGTAAGGAAATCAGGATTCAATCTTCTAAAAAAAAATGCGAAAATGAGTTCTTGAAAGATATGAAAATCTAATAAAAACATAACAAGTTGAAGGGTTAGTGGCACTTTAATCATTTGTCAGAAAGAAAAAATTCCTGTAATCTTTAGAAAAAATAGACACGCATTGCGTATGTGTGGTAGTGCAGTAACAAAGCGCTTTATTCCATATTGTCAACTCAGCTGCGTTTTGTCTTCGAGGAGATTCAAGTTGGCTTTGCGTAATATGTAGCTCTAACAGTACACGATATTGTTTTGGTATTGTATAGCATTGTAGTGCTATGGTAGAGGTCTTAGGGAAATAGCCCCCTGAGAAGACATGTGGTTCCTAGAAAAGTACTAGACCCAGAAATATTGAAGAAAATAAAAGGGCATCGAGAAAAACTGGTTTCTAGGCTGACTTGTTGAACATTTTCAAGTTCCCTCACAACTTCTTTTCATCACAAGTTTTAAGCGTGCACTATGAGCGTCGACAGCTTTGTAATACAAAAGTTCAGTGAAATTTTTTTTTTTTTTTCCCTTTCCGGCGGGGTTGGTATCTGGATGGGTGACCTAAAGAATATACCACTTTGTAACAGAAGCATAGGACAGAAAATTCTATTTTAACGCCAAAAAATGCGAACTAAGCAAGGTACAGATTTTGTTAGCTTGCTTCATGCAAAACAAATATTGATGCAAAAGTAAATAAATATTGATACACAGTTTTTAGGAAGAGCATAAAGAAATTTTCAGGACGGTCGATCGAGAATAAAATATTTTGCCATCAGCAACAAAATTTACGACATGAAAACAACATTAATTTTGAACCGTGAATATAAAAAGTTACCATCAGCGAAAAACATTTTGGGAGATTTTTTTGTACTGTTGGCTACACAAGTAAATCGCAAAATCGAAAGTGACATCGAATTCAGCGGGGGCCGTGATCAAGTTACCGCGTCCGTCGTGTTTACTTGCGAAACAGTGAAGCATCTCAAGCACACTTCCAAAAGACCTGTTTATTTTCGTGACATATGCGCTGCTTACAGTGCACTAGCACAAAAATCCTCCCGTATCACATTTCAACCCACTTATGCAATTTGTTTAAGCTCGAAAATTATGCGCAGGCCACTGTAACAGTGACGTTCATTCAAATAATTCTTCACTGTCACATTTCCATTTTTTTTCACCTTTGCGGAGTTGAGTACAAAGAAAGGAAAGGAAAGGAAAGGAAAGGAACTTTATTTAAGTGTCTAGTCGTTCTAGCGCTGGAGCGCTAATTGGGGACACTGTAAACTGAGGGACAACTTAGATGCGACTTCAGTAAACACTGTGATGCATTTAAGGCGTTCTATGCATTCAATGTTTGTTAAATCTTCAAAAAACTTGGCATTTAATTTCAGTGTTGGATAATACCAAGTTAGTAAAATATTTGAAACAAAGCGAACTTGATATCCAACGGAGGAAAAAAAGCATGTTGTCGAAGACCATTAATCGTTGATTTAGAGATTCCAGATATTTATTTTTCACAGCCTGTCTTGCTCATCCAATTGACGTTCCATTCTTGAGCTCCATGAGGGTATATTTTGTTTAAAGATGCACTAAAACACCATTCGCGTTACAAGGACTTTCGACGCCATTGCAGGTGAATTAAATGTTCTCCTGTGAGCACCAGAGAAGTCTACGCAATACCCCAGCCCACTCAAACATAGCAAAACACGCACAGAGCACTCTATGCACAAAGACACCACTTAGCAGTGGAGTCAACGGCAAGACTTTTACCGACACGGGAAAAAAAAACAGAGAAATATTACCCATTTTCCGACTGGGATTGCCCTACTGGCAACCCAGTAATTAGAATGGACTTCACCTGAGCAGTTTCTTCCGTCTCCAAGATATCCTTGTTTGCAACTGCATTTGAAAGATCCCATGGTATTCAAACAATTGGCATTCACGTCACAATCGTTTTCAGATGAACACTCGTCAATGTCTGGAACCAAATAAACATAAAACCAACTCGAGGACCTCACTTTTAAAGAAAGCAACATGACGACGACAACAAGGTCGGTGTGTGCGAAACATCACGCTACTAACGGGCACGCAAAGTGTGCAAAAGAAAACTGTGAGCATCAGTCGCGATAATACATTCATTAGACTGGACTTTACCTGAGCAGTCTCTTCCGTCTCCTCCATATCCTTTCTTGCAAGTGCAATTGTAAGATCCTATGGTATTTGTACAGGTGGCATTCACGTGACAGTTGTTTTCAGATGAACACTCGTCAATGTCTGGAACCAAATGAACATAACAAAGCGAACTCGAGGACTGCACTTCCAAACTTTTATTCCAAACAAAACAACATGGCGACGACCAACAGGTCGACGTGCCAAAACATCACGTGACAAATGGGCACGCAAGCAGTGCATAACAAAACTGTCAGCATCAGTCGCGATAATACCTTGATTAGACTGGACTTTACCTGAGCAGTTTCTTCCATCTCCTTTATATCCGTTTTTGCAAGTGCAATTGTAAGATCCTATGGTATTTGTACAGGTGGCATTCACGTGGCACTCGTTTTCAGATGAACACTCGTCAATGTCTGGAACCAAATGAACATAACAAAGCAAACTCAAGGACTTAACTTTCAAACAAAGCAACATGGCGACGACAACATATGCGAAAACATCACTTGACTAACGGGCACTCAAGGCGTGCAAAGAAAACTGTCACTATGAGTCGTAATAATACCTTCATTAGACTGGAATTTACCTGGGCAACCTCCTCCGTCTCCTCCATATCCTTTTTTGCAAGTGCAATTGTAAGATCCCATGGTATTTATACAGGTGGCATTAACGCGACAGTTGTTTTCAGATAAACACTCGTCAATGTCTGGAACCAAATGAACATAACAAAGCGAACTCGATTTTCAAAAAAAGAAAACAACATGGCGATGACCAAGAGGTCGATCTGCCAAAATATCACGTGGCTAATGGGCAGGCAAGTCGCGCAAAACAAAACTATCAGCAGCTGTCGCGATAATACCTTGATTAGACTGGACATTACCTGAACAGTTTCTTCCATCTCCTTGATATCCATTTTTGCATCTGCAATTGTAAGATTCTATGGTATTCGTACAGGTTGCATTCACGTGGCACTCGTTTTCAGATGAACACTCGTCAATGTCTGGAAACAAATGAACGCAACAAAGCGAAGTCGAGGAGTGCCTTTTCAAACAAGACAACATGGCAATGACCACGAGGTCGAGGTTGCCAAAAGTTCATTTGACTAATGGGCACGCAAGGCGTGCAAAACAAAACTGTCGGCATCAGTGGCAATAATAGAGAGCTTCAGATTCTACGACGAGAACGACTATGAGTACGATATTTTCTCATAAAACAACAGTGAGTGCGCAAAATCAGCGTCCTTGTGGCGGGAAAAACGTGTTACTGTCGTCATTTTGGTACAAGGTTAGGAAAGAATGTCGTCATGTCAAAACAAGTCACCAACACGGTAGCGGTTTGGACATTATTCGATCAAGAAAAGGCTCAGTTACTGGAAAAAAGAATAACTGAAATACTTACGCTGCTCAAAAACAGTAAAATGAATCGTCCGGGTTATAAATTGTTTAAGTATTTTCGCGAAAAACGGGGAGTCAAATCTGGTACTCGTTCTCGTCTTCCTCCTAGAATCTAAAGATCCCTAATACCTTCATTACACTGCACTTTACCTATGCAGTTTATTCCATCTCCTATATATCCCTTTATGCACGTACAAATGTAAGATCCTATGGTATTCGTACAGGTGGCATTCATGTTGCACTCGTTTTCAGATGAACACTCGTCAATATCTGGAAGCAAATAAACACAACTAAGAGATCTGCTGGACTGCACTCCAAATATAACAATATGGTATCGACCACGAGCTCGACGTGTGCCAAAAAATCAGGTGACTGATGAGCACGCAAGGGGTGCAAAACAAAACCCTCGGGATCAGTTGCGATAATACTTTTATTCGACTGGTCTTTACCTGAGCAGTTTGTTCCATCTCCTTCATATCCCTTTTTGCAAGTACATTTGTAAGATCCTATGGTATTTGTACATGTGGCATTCACGTGGCACTCGTTTTCAGATGAACACTCGTCAATATCTGAAAACCAGATGAAGAGAACAAAGCCAACTCAAGGAAGCAGACCAAAGAAAACAACATGGCGATGACTACGAGGTTAACGTGTGCCAAAACAACACGTGTCTAAAGCTTATGCAAGACGTGCAAATCAAAACTTAGTCGCGATAGTACGTTCATTAGATTGGACTTTACCTGAGCAGTTTCTTCCGTCTCCTCCATATCCCTTTTTGCAAGTGCAATTGTAAGATCCCATGATATTGGTACATCTAGCATTCACGTCACACTCGTTTTGAGATGAACACTCATCAATATCTGTAACGAAATGAACACAAAAAGGCGAACTCGACGAAACCACTTTAAAGAAAACAATATGGCGACGAGAACAAGGTCCATGCGCGCGAAAACATCACGTAATTAATGGGCATTTAAGACGTTCAAAATGAAACTGTCAGCATCAGTCGCGATAATACCTTCATTAGACGTTTTGGATTTTACCTGCGCAGTTTCTTCCGTCTCCTTGATATCCACTATTGCAAGTGCAAGTGTAAGCTCCCATGGTATTGATGCATGTGGCATTCACGTGACACCTTTTTTCAGATGAACACTCGTCAATGTCTGGAACCAAATGAGCATAACAAAGCGGGCTCGAAGACTGCACTTTCAAATTCTTATTTCAAACAAAACAACATGGCGGCGACTAAGAGGTCGATCTGCCAAAAGATCAAGTGACTAAAGGGCACCAAAGGCGTGTAAAACAAAATTTTCAGCATGAGTCGCGACAATACCTTAATTAGACTGGACTTTACCTGAGCAGTTTCTACCGTCTCCTTCATATCCTTTGTTGCAAGTGCAATTGTAAGACCCTAAGGTATTCGTACATGTGGCATTTACGTGGCAGTCATTTTCAGAAGAACACTCGTCAATGTCTGGAACGAAATGAACATAAGGAAAGGAACTCGAGGACTGCAATTTCAAACAAAGCAACATGGCGACGACAACAAGGCCGGTGTGTGCGAAAACATCACGTGACTAATGAGCACGCAAGGCACGCAAAACAAAACTGTCAGCATCAGTCGCGATAATACCTTATTTAAACTGGACTTTACCTGGGCAGCCTCCTCCGTCTCCTCCATATCCTTTTTTGCAAGTGCAGTTGTAAGATCCTACGGTATTTGTACAGGTGGCATTCACTTGACAGTTGTTTTCAGATGAACACTCGTCAATGTCTGGAACCAAATAAACATAACCAAGCAAACTCGATGACTCCACTTTTTAAACCCTTATTCCAAACAAAACAACTTGGCGATGACCAGGAGGTTAACGTGCCAAAACATCACGTCATTAAAGGACACGCAAACCGTGCAAAAAAAAAGGAAAGAACTTTCAGCAACGGTCGTGATATTACCTTGATAAGACTGGACTTTACCTGAGCAGTTTGTTCCATCTCCTTCATATCCCTGTTTGCACATACAACTGTAGGATCCTATGGTATTTGTACAGGTAGCATTCACGTGGCACTCGTTTTCTGATGAACACTCGTCAATGTCTGAAACCAAATGAACACAAAAAAGCGAACTTGCGGGCAACATTTTCAAACAAAATTAACATTGCGACGACCACGAGGTAGATGTACACCAAAACACAAGGAAACTAATAGGCACACAAGGCGTGCAAAACAAAACTCTCAGCAACAGTCGCGATAATACCTTTATGTTAGATTTTTTGGACTTTACCTGAGCAGTCTCTTCCGTGTCCTTTATACCCTTCTTTGCAAATGCAATTGTAAGATCCTATGATATTGGTACACCTGGCATTCACATCACACTCGTTTTTAGATGAACACTCGTCAATATCTGGAACAAAATGAACACAAAAAAGGGGACTTGACGAATGCTCTTCAAAATAAAATGACACGTTAATAATTCTCTGATGAAGGCTCAAAATTAGCCGAAACGTCTGTTGAAAAATATCAAAAGTCAGAGGCAAACCTTTTTCCACAGAACTTAGACTGGACTTTACCTGAGCAGTTTCTTCCGTTTCCATCATATCCCTTTTTGCAGGTGCAATTGTAAGATCCTATGATATTGGTACAGGTGGCATTCACGTGGCACTCGTTTTCAGATGGACACTCGTCAATGTCTGAAAACAAATGAGCACAACAAAGCGAACTCAAGGACTGCAGTCCAAACAAAACATAAGGCTACTGGTAGCGTACACTTTGTTCCAAGAATTTTTAACCTCCAAAGTTTACAGTAAGTCATTGCCTTTTTTTAATGTTACAACATCTTGGTCAATATCCAGTCACAATTCCGTAGTCCGAAGTTTAAAGTCCACATTCTGTGAAGAAATGAGAGTGTTAAAGGGAACCTCCACTGATACTACAAAACAAGTTTAAACCGAAGGAAATTATACTGACAAACAAATTTCTTCGAAATTTGTTTTTAAAAGAACGTTTACTATCAAGAAAAGTGAATTTTAAAATCGCTTATTTGCACTTTCAAATTTCGTGGACGCCGCCATCTTGAATAATTTTGACGTGTTATGGTTGCCCTATTGTTCCGACACAAAGAGCTTTTGTCTAATAACAATAGGGCAACCGTAACACGTCACAATTATTCAAGATGGCGGCGCCCGCGAAACTTGAAAACAAAAATAAACGATTCTAAAACTTATTTTTCTCGAAAAAAAAAACACTTTGTTTAAAAATACTTTAGACTGACTTGACTGTAACGGTTATTTCCTGTGATTTAAAGTTATTTTTTTGTTGAAGTGGAGGTTCCCTTTAAAATGGGATCGTAGCATTGTTGTTCACATTTAAAAGTGTCGTTGCATTGATTCCAATCAAAACCAGTACAGTGTTTTCACAACTTTTTGATAGTGGTAAATATGAGCTGCAATGCCCCATGGGCGTTGCCCCTTAGGGAGAGTGGGGTCTGGGAGCATGCTCCCCCAGAAAATTTTGAAAATGTAGACGCTTGGAGACACATGTTCCAGCATTTTGAGGCAATGGATAATGAAGATACAAAAAACTGAACTCTTTTATCACTTTTTAAAAACTCCAGCCCTTTCATTCCAGAGTTCTTGGGGAGAATTATGCACGTTATCGGCTATCAATCGATAAAACTTGATATTGACAAAATTACGTATTACATCTGGATGACTTTACACATAATATATAATACCTGAAGTAACCTTTTTTCTTTGGGTTTTTACTCTGCAGGCTGCTGCTTCATCTGAGCTACAGACCCTGCACACCTAGAGCCTCCAAATGTTGAAGTCTCCAAAATTTACCAAAAAAAATCCTTTGATTTGGGTCCCAAATAGCGAGATTTGCAAAAATGGTTTAAAACAAAGGAATATCAACGGTAACAATGCCTAGCAGTGTTGACACTGCCATAATTGGTGTCTCTTCAGCATTAATATTCACACACATTTGATGTCTTGAGAGGATCGCTTCCTTCGTTCCGTACCCTGGGTGCTAGAGGTCATTGCTTTCGTTTGTAGGAGGCAAATAGCCCACTTTCGATATCATCTCGAGGCTCAGGGTAATAAACTCGAACAAATCCTTATAATTATTTTCCAGAGCCTCGAGCTGATGTTTTCTGTTTAGGACTGAATTTTAGTATATCGAAACTGGTCTATTCCGCGGCAACGATGCGCAAAGTGCCGACTGTAAAAAAACAATTCAATTTTAGTTTTTCAGAGATATTTCATTTTCAACGGGCCTGTGGAGCCAGGGTATTCGTTCCGCCATTGTGAACACATGAAACAAAGCCTTCCCAGGTTACTTCACGCTCTAATTAGACATCAGAGTGAGGTTTTTTTGGCTAGGCCCAGATTCCCAGTGACAAGAAACTCGGCAAATACTGCAATATATCTATTTCTTTTTTTTTAAACAAATAGACTCCAAGTTGCCGTGCGTCTGTTCAATAGTAGATCACAGATGACGTCAAAATGTGGTAAGAACAAAAAAGTGGCACACGAGGCGATAGCCGAGTGCGTCACTGAATGGAATCTATGTTCTATATTAAAAATCAGTCCTAAACAAAAGACATCAGCTCGAGGCTTTGGGGAGCTTTGTATATTCCCCAGAGCGTGAAGAGCGTATGAGTTTATTCCCCAGAGCGTGAAGTAACCTAAGAAGGCTTTGTTTCATGTGTTCACAATGGCGGAATGAATACCTTGGCTCCAGAGGCCCGTTGAAAATTAAATACCTCTGAAAAGCTAAAATTTGATCAATTTTGAAAAAGGTACCTCCTCAGATTTATGCTTGAAAACAGGCATCGGTGCAGTTGAAGACCAAGGAGCCTGCATCAAGAGATGACTGTATAAATTCTTGAGGCTCTAAGTTATGATCTAGTTGTTGGCTGGCACTTGTAAGACCAAATCAAAGTTACTTTGGGGGAGTTGGTGGCCTAAGTTAGATTTCATTGAGATGTCTTTAAACTTTGTCAGTCAAAGTCAGCATTTACATGACAGGGCTTTGCAGAAATCGAATGCCTACAACTATGAAATGACCCAGAACCCATCTTTTATGTAGGGGTTAAGCTCTCAGATCAGTTTGACCCTCAAGGTCCCATGGGGTCCCCCATGCATGGACTGGTAAAATATAGTCTGCCATTAGACATCAGTGAAATATGTAAGTGGCATTGTTGAGGCTGGGGAAGGTTAAAGTTTGTTCCTTGCTGGAATCATAGCTATAAAAAGCAGGAATATGGGTTCTGCATCTCAAAGTTCTGAGTTTTTTGTAAATCCAGTCAGAAATCAAGGTGGAATAAAAAATAATTGAATGCTGTGGGAAATGTGAACCTCAAGCTGAGTCTAATTTTCTTGAGCAAGTCTTTTTAGGCAATGTCTGCTCAATTGTACTCTGATAATTAATCAAGGTGGAATGAAAAATAATTGAAATGCTGTAAGAAGTGTTAACCTCAAGCTGAGTTTAATTTTCTTGAGCAAGGTTTTTCAGGCAGTGTCTGCTCAATTGTGCTGCTCTGATAATTAATCAAGGTGGAATGAAAAATAATTGAATGCTGTGGGAAATTTGAACCTCAAGCTGAGTCTAATTTTCTTGAGCAAGTCTTTTTAGGCAATGTCTGATCAATTGTACTCTGATAATTAATCAAGGTGGAATGAAAAATAATTGAAATGCTGTAAGAAGTGTTAACCTCAAGCTGAGTTTAATTTTCTTGAGCAAGGTTTTTTTTAGGCAGTGTCTGCTCAATTGTGCTGCTCTGATAATTAATCAAGGTGGAATGAAAAATAATTGAATGCTGTGGGAAATGTGAACCTCAAGCTGAGTCTAATTTTCTTGAGTAAGTTTTTTTAGGCAATGTCTGCTCAATTGTGCTCTGATAATAATCAAGGTGGAATGAAAAATATTGAATGCTGTGCAAAATGTGAACCTCAAGCTGAGTCTAATTTTCTCAAGCTTCTTTTATGAGGCAATGTCTGCTCAACTGTGCTCTGATATCTTACTGAATTTTGAAAAAGGTACCTCCTCAGATTTTGGCTTGAAAACAGGCACCGCCTGGGTTCAAGGCATTGGTGCAGTTGAAGACCAAGGAGCCTGCATCAAGAGATGACTGCATAAATTCTTGAGGCTCTAAGCTGATCTAGTTGTTGACTGGCACTTGTAAGACCAAAGCAAAGTTACTTTGAGGGAGTTGGTGGCCTAAGTTAGATTTCAGTGAGATGTCTTTAAACTTTGTCAATCAGAGTCAGTATTTATATGACAGGGCTTTGCAGAAATCGAATGCCTACAACTATGAAATGACCCAAAACCCATCTTTTATGTAGGGGTTAAGTGCAAGAAAAAGATCCCAGTTTGACCCTTAAGGTCCAAAGGGGTTCCCCGTGCATAGACAGGTATAATATTGTCTGCCGTTAGACATGAGTGAAATCTGTCAGTAGCATTGTTGAGGCTGGGGGAGGTTAAAGTTTGCTCACTGCTGGAATCATAGCTATGAAAAGCAGGAATATGGGTTCTGCATCTCAAAGTTCTAAGTTGTCCCAGAATAAGAAGAGATATACTGTTGCTCGAGTTACGAGTTGAGTTGAGTTTGAATTGAGTTTGAGCTAAGAGTGAGTTAAAATTGAGTTAATATTGAGTTACGGTTTTTGGCATGTTAAATAGAAGGAATTGGGAAGACCATGAAACGCCGTTTTCGTGACGTGCACAGATGTATATTTACTAAATGATCTTAAACTGATCAAAACAATCTTGAAATTTCATGCATGGCAGTATTCGTGTTTACCAGTTTACCAGTTTCAGCACTTGGACTCCTTCGATTTGAGTACTGTCTGTTTTGCTGCAATGTGGTCTCATCGATCAGTAGTCCCTTTCGGAAGATATTCCATGCAAGGCGACCACAACACCCTACTTTTTTCGACTAGTGTGTGCGATCTTTAACATCTCACAGAGTTTATGAACATTGAAGGTTTGTTTGTTTACCTGTTTCAGCACTTGGACTCCTTCAATTTGACTACTGTCTGTTTTTGCTGTCATGTGGTCTCATCGATCAGTAGTCCATTCAGAAGATTGCGCCAAGCCGACCACATTGCTGAAGGATAGGCCAGACCACAACACCGGGAACTACATGCCCTACTCTTTTCGACTAGTGTGTGGGATCTTTAACGTCCCAAAGAGTTTATGAACATTAAAGGGTTGTGAGACGGGGCCTTCGGTTTTTAGTCCTTATCCGAGAAGGCTTGAAAGTCGAACCATTTGCGGGTGTAAATACAAAGGCAGCACCTTCTCCTCACGGACCTCCTGCATACGAAACTGAGCCACCGGTTTGCGGTTGTTCCTTCTAGCGAGCAAGTCTATCGACGGAGAAAAGATGTCTTCTTATAAGGCTTGATGGGATTTACTGTTAAACCAGTTTGTAGACCCAATGGCTAAACGATGAAACGTACCGTTTGTCGTCCAGCAGCGTGGTTTTCATGATCAGTTATCACACAAAACGTTATCGGAGCAAGCGATCCGCATGACGGTTTATGTAAAATATCGAATCCGGAATCTGGATCTGGAACGCGTTTTTTCCGTTACTTACCCTAACCTATGAAGTGAAGTCAGTTAGCATTTATTTACTTGCAAAAACAACAGAAACCGTGCACGAAAAACTAAATTTTAGGATGGTAAAAGTGTAGACAGAAAGAAATATCTATCGTGATTTGTACAGATCATAGACATATTTTCAGTCTTAATAGTCTCATATCAAAACTTGCTTGTAGATTTTTTTTGTTAACCGGTTGAGTAGGGATCCAGACAGACAATTTTAATTAACAATTAACAAATTGATGTCAGTTTCTGCAGACTAATTTGACAATGTTATGCCGAAATTCATTGTCAATAACAGGACAGACGCATAAAAAACTGACATCAATTTGTTTTTTACAATAACAAAAAGGCAGAGGGGTCAAAATTAAGTCAAAACACGAGAAGAAATTGGGACATCAATGCGAGAAACTTCAATCTGACGCAAGCAATATCATGTCATCCTCTCATAAATTATAAATTTATGTGTTTGTCCGC
>JALIRR010002232.1:0-7500 GCA_023091755.1 Montipora sp. Colony 1 RG-2022
AAAAAACTCTTTAAGTCTGGCTTTCCGGTGGTAAGGGCTCAGATTTCCGTCCAAAGATTCATCAGCGGCTTCCTTGCAGCTTATGAAGGGTTTTTCCTTCGGGGCGATGGTCAGAAAAAGTTTTGTAGTGCTTATACAAATTTCCGCTACTCGAAAATCTATGTTTACACGATAGACATGTCAGCTTAGCAATTTTTCTTTCCGGAGACTCCATTTAAAATTCACGTGAGCGTATTTAATAAAGGACCAGAAAACCATTTAAAACATTTTGTGGCAACTTTTTTGTCAACAAACAACAATCAAGTTTATGAAGACGGCAAAACTGTATTGATAATTTATTTATTTGTGTGAACTTTGCAAAAAAAAGACTTTGGTCGCGTCCTTTCGACAGGGTAGACCAAGAACAACGTCATTTACGCACAACCGAAATGGACTGTTTCCGATGAAAGGGCAAATGATTGACAGGATAGCACAGTATTGACTGCCGCGCACACTGCGGGCGCGGGTTCCGTATGCAAGGTGTTATGCGCCGGACAGGATGCGCAGTGCAATACTAGGCAATCGCCTTAATGCGAGCGAACAAGTGCTTTTTAATCCGTTTGGTTTTCGTTGTTCCTCGACAGTGACAAGAAAATTTTGCCCGTATGTTATAAACACGTAATTTTAAAGAGTTCTCGTAAAGTTAGGGGGAAATCTCACTGGCTTGTGTTTTCAGAAGTTTGTTTAAGGCACCTAAATGTTATTTAAGTGTTGGAGCGGATCTTGTTTGAAGTTCGTCCTTTCTTGGTTGCATTGCCGTATTTTGCCGATTCTTGTTCCAAGCCAAGCTGGCGTGTTTCAGTGAAATACATCAAAATGTGAATGATCTCGTTTTTCGAGATAAAGTGGAATAAAATACATCAGTAAAACTCTTCTTTGACCTTGAACTTACAAAGTTTTTTTTATGGCTTTTAATTTTAGTGTGATTCCTATTCGCTGGCTATTGACAGTTGACTCTGAAATGGCTTTTTCCTTTTCCATTCGCTCGCTGAAGGTGTGCTTGTTTTCTTTTAAAACTCATGCGGTTCAAGAAACATTCATTGTCAAACTGGTGAATTCCACAGAAATGATTTCACTCGAAAAACCGATATCGTACTCATGGCTTCGTGATTCATGCAATATCGGTTTTTAACGTAAAATTTACCGTGGAATTCACTAGTTAGGCAGTGAATTTTTCCTATATAAGAAATCAAAGAAAATGATTTAATTATTAAAGCAGCAACCGGAAACATCAAAACGCGGACAATTCGAAACCTTTTATTTTCACTAACCCTACAGGCAGTAAGATTAAATAACCAGGGAGCTCCGCTTTTAGGCTTGGCTAAATCTATACATTACTCCGGAATTCCATATAAAAGGCTATCACAATAGTCCAATCTACTACTAATAAAAGCACGAACTAGTTCTTCAGTCGATTCTCTGGATAGATATTTCCTAATATGACGTATGTTGTACAAGTAGTAGAAAGCGCTGCTATATGTCTTTGTAATATGAGTTCCCATATCTAGATGCGTATCAAAGCATGTGCCTAGATTGCGTGCAGAGAATACAGGAGAGACTTCAGCCTGTCCAACCTTGATGCTTTGGATTGAAACTTTTGAGAGCTGCTGGCGAGTACCTATAATCAGGAACTCAGTCTTGTCATCATTGAGCATAAGCTGATCCTCTCTCATCCATGCTCGGACATCACAGATGCACTTCGGCATGGCAGATACAGCTTCAACTTCACTTTACGTGTCAGATGGCTTAAATGACAAATACAACTGTGCGTCGTCCGCATATGTGGGAACGGAGCGCAGATGGTGTTTTAAAATCTGAAACAGCTTACTCACGTATAGATGGTAAATAAAAGGGGGCCCAGGAATGACCCTTGGGGGACTCCACACATCAAATCAAATGGCTTTGAGAGAGTCCCTGCTGCGACCTCCCCTTAAAGTAACTCTCAAACCATGAAAGTACTTTCCCGCGCAACCCAACTGTTGACTTCAATCGTTCTAGAAGGATCTCATGTTCGACGGTGTCGATTGCAGAGCTTAAGTCGAGAAGCACCAGCAACGTAACTTGACCTTTATCCATCGCCATTAGGAGATCGTTCTTTACCTTAAGTAGTGCGGTCTCCGAGCTATGATGTTGGCGGTAAGCACTTGGCAATTCTGGAAACAAACCAAACCTCACCTTTGAGTACATCACTCAGGTGTGCTGCTCCTTGATCTCCTATCTTGTAACCTGCGATCAGGCCCAATTGAGCATCGCTCTCATGTCCTCTTATGTCGGCGCTCGCTGCAATTGGGCCCGATACAAACTCTCACAGGAATCTGTGTCTTCGTCTAGAATTTGGACGAAATCTGATTGGCTGATGCAACAACCGGAAGTCACTAAGATGCGTGTTCGCGAGGATCTCGCGAAATTCTTCGCGACTAAGCCGTCATTAATTGTGGACAACGAGAACAAGAAAGGTGGAGTTATGATTTAAAACACAAGGCAACCTAAGCTCTCTAGGTTGTTTTCGTTGCACGTATGGTATTCACCAAAGAATTCTGAGATTTCTACTTCGAAAATATTTTCCTTCAGTTGACGTGTTTGTGAAATACTTGAAATTCGACTCTGTTCGCAGGGTAAATTCGAGTTGATTGGAGAGCAAAGGACTGTCAGAGCAAAGACGACTGGAAGAGAAGCAATTATGAGACACACCGAAGCTTCGATAAGTACAAGAGACACTGGTTTCAATGTTGTGTTCAAAGGACAAACATGTTGAAAAGTTAGTGTTTTGTTTTATACCTTCTTGTTAAAGAGCTTTCATAATTTACGATAAAAGGCAAAACGTTTAGGCTAGCTGTCATTATTTGCGTGCATGTTTGCCTCTGGAACAAAAACAGTTCCCTCAACCTGAATAAATGAAGATTGTCTTATTAAGAGTTATCAAATCAATGTGTCTTGGTTTAAAAAATCACGAAATAGCGTAATGATCTAGCTTGACAGTTCCTTCATGGTGGTACACGTACTGTTAGAAGAACTACAGTTTGAAAAGCTCACTTCAGTCTCCATTATAAATAAGAAAAACAGGTCGCTCCTTTTTAAATATTACAAAGAATGGAACGACTTGAAGTGTTGCAAGACTTGTACTTCTTGAGCATACAATTTCAAGTTAGGTTGACTAATTCAAATTGAATTTTATTTCATTCTTATGCAATAATTAAAAAAATAAACGAGACTTACCTGGAAGTTGAAGTTTGATTGTAATTCTACCGAGCCGTGGAGTCAGAAGGGGATTACGTGAGATTGCGCGACCTGCCAGCTCAGCTCAATATTTAAAAACCTCCCGTATGGTCACACCCCAATAATAGGGCGGGACAATGCGCTCGGTTCATTGCATGCACAACCACTAGGGTGGGCACGTAATCCCCCTCTGACTTCCCGGCTCGGTAGAAGTTCAATCAAACTTTAACTTCCAGGTAAGTCTCGTTTAATTTTTTAATTCTACCTCACCGTTACATCATTCAGGGATCACGTGAGATTTTAAATCAGAGTGGCCAGATGACAGAGAATGTCCAACAGCCCACTATCGTACAAACGTTGTAAGGCGTATTTAATGACAACATACTATAAATGCTGTAGGCTTTTTTCCTACCGAGCATGCACACTCTTAATTCAGCTCAGTCAAGTTTAAGTAAGCTTGAGCCATAGTCACACCCGTGAGTATCAACAATCGGTTTGTTATAATACTTGCTAAAAGTGAAAGCACGTCACCAACCACCAGCTGATAAAATCTTGTCTAAAATTGGCTGCACTTACTGAAGCTGACCTAGTACTATATGCACTAAAGACATCGGTGTCAATACCGGAATGGCTCAACACCTGTTTGATCCATCTTCTTGAAACCGCTTGATATGATTGTAGGTATGAATCATCGATATCTCCAAGAGATAAGTGCCCCTGAGAGCGGAGGATAGAATAAACTGGCTTTAACAGCTTAGTGAATACTCTGGGTGCACAAGCAAGACCATTTGGCAGGTATGTGTACTGATAGAGTTTACCTCGCCAAGAAAATTTTAGGAATTTGTGGTATTTTATATCGACATGAACTGAGTAGTATGCATCGTTTAGGTCCACTGACTCACAACAACCTGGCTTCATCATTTCAGTAGAGCTGATTTCAGTGATTCCATTTTAAAATGGTGATAAGCTACATGTTCATTGAACCTCTTCAAATTTAATATCAACCGGTGGGTCTCACTTGGTTTTGGTCTCACAAAGATTGTTGATACAAATTCCCCAGTTTCATGGCAACTTGGAACTATTACACCCTTTTCCAGCAGTCTCTTGATGTGTCAATAAAGCCCGTTTCAACATTTGAGAATTTTATCTCTTTTGGATGCTTCATTTGATGTGGGGTGTTACTCTTAAATTCTATTTGACACCCATTTACAATATCCAGTATATTGCGGTCAGATGAAATTGTTTCCCATTGGTTAAGGTAATACTGAATTCTGCCAGCCTTAAATGGTAGTGCTTCTGCGACACTGAACTCATAAGCAGTGGAACCCACCTGAGACACTTGGTCTACTTCTGGGCTCTCTCCTCCTCCTTTTTCTTCGGAGAATATGGACTGTTCCTCGGGCTGCTTTGCCATTCCTGTTGATGGGTCTGGAATCTCCATCCAGACCGTTGACCGTTTTTTGAAAAATACGGTCGTCGGAAATCGTGGCCACTTGAACGATTCGGCCGCGTGTGTTTCCCATTGGGGTCTGTCAATTTATTGCCCACCTTGTTGGTTGTGATGATATCTTTGATTTTTTGGGGAAGGTCATCCCCAAAAAGGTTTTCTGTTAGTTCTATCTGTTCTGAACAGATTTGCTGATAAGACCTATTGAGGTCTGGTTTAATTTAATGAGGTCACGGCGTCTGTGATTAAGGTCACAGTTGGCATGTGTTATCAGTGCAATCGCATCAAACAGTGATTTTGTCGCTTCATTGAGCAACCTCTTTGATTGATCTTTTGACTCTAGGAACTTATCAGTGAATTCCACCAAGACCGTCGTTGGTTTCAACAACGTAGTTTGGATTTTTTGGAGTTTAAGATCTCGACTCCGAGTTGCAGGGCTTATCTTTGCCCAGATCTCTGGGTTTACTTTCGTTCCCACTAGTTTCTCACAATTCTTGGGTCTAGTATACTGTGTAAGTTACTCCTTCGACTTGTCATCAGCAAGCTTTGATGGTGCCATTTTGTTTAAAATGGCGGCCAGCTTTTCATATACCAGAGGTCCACACTTCTCCTCCAGATCGTACTCCTGAACAATTGCTCCGAGAATTTCGTTTTTCTCGCCAAGCGAGGGCTCTGGCAGGGAACTGGATTGCTGAATAAGTGAGTTAATATCTCCCTCAACATCGCTCACAGTACCTGAGTCGCTCAAAGTATCACCGCTAACGCGGGAGCGCTTTGCTTGGCTTGATTTTATCTCCTCCGAGTCAGACATGTCGTCGCTATCTGAGATTGCTGACCTTTTCCTACTAGCTTTCTCTTCAAGTAAAATATTCGTAAGCTGATCGAAACCAGCTTTCATTGTTGCTACTAATGTGCTTTGTAAAGACTTCGGTGAGTCGCCAGTTGCTGATGTCGGCTCAGATACAATTTTGGCGCCATTTATACAGTCCGCTTTTTCGCTGGAGCATGTACTCGCCGTATCCTGCTAGTCATGCCTGCCTTTTTGCTTTCGCTCGGCTTTAGGCTTTTCAGTCACTTTACTGCTCTTAGGCCTGGTGACTTTAAAGTTTGTTTTATTTACTTCACGACTGGGAATTTTCCCCTTTTTGCTGACAATTTCTGGCTCTAGGGACATGGCGTCAGGTTCTCCCACCATGTCTCCAAAATCTGTACACACTGTATCGCTGCTTGTGGTTCTTTGGTGATTTCACCAATATCGACCACGCTTAAATAAAAGCGTCCGATAAAACTTCTCCGCTCTCACGGTATAGCTTTTGTTGCCGTAATATTCTCCTCAATTTCGAACACAGACAGGGAGGTGAAATAACACCCCTGATTGCTTCGCTGAGCAAGAACGCATTGAGCTGAGCTGGCAGGTCGCGCAATCTCACGTGATCCCTGAATGACGTAACGGTGAGGTAGAATCACAGATTGATCTATCAGTGGTTTAAACTAACTTTCAAGTGAAACCATAGTATCCATATTTAGAAATGTAATTTCAGAGCTGACAAATAGTTTCTAGAACTCTAATTGTTTCCCCAGTTCATTGTTTGATGTTACATTCACCATGCTAGCCAGTCATACAAAACATGACTGTACTCCCATTGCAATAATTTGAAATGCCCTGGTTCAATATAATATTAAAATGCACCTCAAATTTTGGTATACTACATAATGCTATGCTCTGAAGGAACTGCCCATTGACTTGAGCTGACCAACTTTTGGCTCCAGGTGACTAGGAAATGACGCTAGTCGCTTGGCCGGGCATCAAATGAAAACCTCAGTAAGCAAAACGGAAAACTAAATTATAACACAATGGTTCGCTTCGGTTCATTGTTTTTATGAAGCACAGCTTGGAATTATTCTTTTGTGCGAGACTGGAAGAACAATACTACATCACTGATTCGTCTGTTGATCTTCCACGGTATCTGTCCTGATAAGTTTTTGTCATTCAGCTCTCGATGACAAGCAGAAAATATACAGACCAATAAATAGAGTTGTCTTATTACTTGCATAATGAATACTATGAACAAATTCATTTATTTGGATTTTCTTGGGCCACCAATGATTCTTAAGGTTTGGGCACCCATGCTGAAAGAGCTCCCAAAGAGCTCCCTGATATTTTCCTTGGAGCACAGCCTTGCTACAAAAAATGTAAGCCTTCCTTGAATTAGCAAAAGATCAACCCGATGAAAGCAGGATGTAGTTGAAAGGGAGATGCTATCTCTCCTACCAAGTTGGCGTACCATGTACCTCATCATTTATTTATTCACTGGACTGCTGAGGGACAGGTACTATAAGTGTTCCTACTGACAATAAATAAAATTATTGTTTGGATCAAGCTGGATGGGGTTTGAACATCTTTCTCAGAGAAGATGTGATATTATAGTCCATTTGGCCTTTTCCTTTCATGCATTAAATTTGGGGTTAGATACAGTAAATGAATTTAAAAACTGTATCGTAAATACTTTTGTTCTTGGGCCATCGTAGTTTGATGCTCACAAACAGCAGTGATAAACATATTGAATATGTAGAGCACATCTACGAAACGTCAAGTCAAAATGAACAAGTTCAATATGTTTATCACTGCTGTTTGTGTCTTATTTTTGAATTTAAAAAGTTCCCAATTCTGTGCTCCTTCCTTTTGGCTGACACACATGTTAGGGTCAAGGTTGGGTGATGCGCCACCTACCTGTTCCCTCTAGGCTTTTTGCCTTTTCATGAGGCTAAGAACAACTAACTTATTACCAGTATAATTA
>JALIRR010002232.1:15000-35000 GCA_023091755.1 Montipora sp. Colony 1 RG-2022
GTCTAGTTTTTAAAATTCTCCCGGTATTGTTAAGTAAAAGTATTAAGTATTTTTAAATACCATTTTAGAAACTTGTACAGCATCTGTTTACTGGTTTTGATTGGAGTCAACGGCCGTTAACAACAGTTTTAAATGTGAATAACTATTGCACGATCGCACTTAACCATATGGTGGGGTCACAGAATGTGGACTTTGGATTTTTAAACTTCGGACTACGGAATTGAACTAGACATTGACCAAGATAACGTAACAAAAAAGTCACTGAAATACTCGTAGCCTCTTCTTTTTAACACGAATGGAATTAAACCACCATGGAATTAAACCATCACGGCCGAAAAAAAAGGAAATCCAGGAACTAGTAAATTTAATATAAAAAGTGTTAATGATACACTTTAAATCCTCTACTCTTTTCTTCTAATTTTCTTTTTCAACTTTTTCAAGAATTTCTGCTTGTTTCTTATCCGCAAACAAGTCGGAACCAGCTTAGACAGTCTTTAAAATGGTACTGGACCAGGGTAAAGCCTGTAACAATCCCATTCCCAAAGACTTATTTTGTTCCAAATCTCACGTCTATGTTTTTAATACCCCACAGGTCTTGCTAATAAAACATTTCTCCCCGCATTATCCCACTCCCATAACCCCTTTTACCATTCAAAGTCCCGTTCCAAGAACTTAAATTTAAAACCAATGTTCTTTCATTCAGGACACTCATAAGTTCATAATAAATTGTCATCGGTATACTTACCATCCGTCGCTCTTTTCTCTTGAACCTCATGAGCTAGACCGCCGCAGTTCACTCACATTAACACATTATTAGGTAAATTAGATTCGGAAAACGTAGAACATTTTCTCATAGGGGATCTAAATTGTGACTTGCAATCCAAAGACAATGTTAAGGTGGAAGCTCTTTTAAATATAACAGACATTTATGGATTGGAGCAACTCATTAACGAACCAATCCGAATTACACCTACTACAAGTACTTTAATTGATCTGATTTTCACAAATCGGCCAGAGAATGTGTATTGTTCGGGGGTGTCTCATCTCGCCATAACAGACATTTATGGATTGGAGCAACTCATTAACGAACCAAGAATTACACCTACTACAAGTACTTTAATTGATCTGATTTTCACAAATCGGCCAGAGAATGCGTATTGTTCGGGGGTGTCTCATCTCGCCATAACAGACATTTATGGATTGGAGCAACTCATTAACGAACCAACCCGAATTACACCTACTACAAGTACTTTAATTGATCTGATTTTCACAAATCGACCAGAAAATGTGTATTGTTCGGGGGTGTCTCATCTCGCCATAAGTGACCACAGTTTAGTTTATGCATATCGAAAAATTTCAATTCCCACTTTCTCCAAAGGAGTTAACTTGATAACATATAGACAGTTTAAACATATTAATAGCGCAAATTTTTATGCGGATATTTTAGCCCAACCTTGCGATGACATAAAGCAATTGTATGATCCTAATGATATGTGGAAGAGGTGGAAGGAATTATTTCTGAACGTGTGTGAAAAGCACGCACCGATGAAGACCAAACGGACACGAGATTCTAAATCCCCATGGAGAACCGCTATTTTGAAAAAGCGGATGAATTTCAGAAAGGCTATTAAGACAAAAGATCCATTTATTTGGAACCAATTTGGAATGGTTAAAAATCAAGTGATTATCGAACTGGGAAAGTAATAGCGCCAAAAAAGCTTATTACGAAAATGCCTTCAACAATTGTTGTGGGGATCAAAGGAAAACATGGAAAACAATCAATAAACTGACCTCACGTAAGTCCAACAAAACTGTTATTAATGAAATGGAATATAATGGAGTAAATTCTGGAGATCAAACAGATATAGCAGAAATGCTAAACTCCTTTTTCACAGAAATTGGGTCAAGCCTTAGCAGAGACGTGACAGGATTTTATAAATCCTTCGAAGAATTTCTTACTGAAACCGATAAAAATTTTGTTTTTTAAAAAACAACACTAACGCATGTTTTTGCACTACTAAAGCTTTGCAAGTCAAAGGCAACTAGATTAGATAATATTTCAGCGAAACTCCTGAGGGAAAGCCCTGATGTACTAGCGGAATCTCTTACTCATATATTTAATCAATCCCTAATGACTGACATCTTTCCCGATGAGTCGAAATCTGCCAGAGTCACTCCACTGTATAAAAATTCTGGGAAGCGCTCTGATCCGACGAATTATCGACCAATATCAGTAATTCCAGTTGTGGCCAAAGTCTTTTAACGGATAATTTACGATCAGCTTTATCATTATTTAACTAAAAACAACTTTCTCTCGTGTCATCAATCCGGTTTTCGGTCTTTGCATTTCACGCTCACAGCACTTATCGAAGCTGCAGATAGCAGCTGGGCAATGGATATAGATCATGGTCTTGTTAATGCCGTAGTCTTTTCACACCTTAAAAAGACATTTGATACAGTAGATCACGATATTTTGTTACGAAAATTGCAATACTATGGGATTAATTTGTTGGACCAGCCATCAATGGTTTGCTTCTTATTTAGATAATCGAACGCAGATTTGTCATCTAAATTCTTGTAAGTTAACTCCGAAATGTCTAAGATGTGGTGTTCCCCAGGGAACAATTTAGGAACCTCTTCTGTTTTTGATATATATTAATGAGATAGTTCTTCCACAACCTCGAACTAATTATCTCAGGAGAGGTTTTTTGTATAATGGAGCTCAGTTGTGGAACAACGTGTGGTAGTGCAGTAACACAGCTCTTTATTCCATATTGTGAACTGAGCGGCGTTTTGTCTTCTAGGAGATTCAATGACGTATTTCATTATAGTGCCATGGTAGATGTCTTAGGTAAATAGCCCCCTGAAAAGAGATGTGGTTACTAGCAAAATACTAAATCCAAAAAGAAGGAAAGAAGGAAATGTCTTAGGTAAATAGCCCCGTCTGTTTTTTACATCTTTCTGTCGCATTTTAACTGCTAGTGGTTTACCTTTAGAAACATTTTAAATTTGGAAACATTTTAAATGGAGACAAGCCCTGAAAAAATTGTGCAAGCTTTGTTAGCGGACAAAACAGCAAAGTCCCTTTTGCAAGGCTTAATTGCTGAGACAGTGAGCCCAAAGGTAAGATAAAATTAACACACTTCTGTCGCCTTTGTCGCCGTTTAATTGACGTTTCGGTTACATTTTTGTAATTGCCTGTAAATGGCTTCTCAGACCAAGTTTTTTCTTTCCTCAGGATGTACCACCATCTGAAGTCATTCCCCTGGTGAGCCAATATTCTTAACTTGTACAAGTAACAAACTACGACAGAAAAAAAGGACATTTTTGGGAACTATTGTCTTTTACATTCAATACAGGAACTGCCAACTGTAACTGCCAACGGTTTAACCGTACGTTTTATCACTTGCGGTAATAACCCGCAATTTGAGCAAAGGCCACTGCACCGAACTCATACTGATCTTTAAAAAAGATTCGCACTATTCTATCGCCATTGCATGGTACAGGAAGTGAAATGTTTTCTGAATTGCAAGACTTCACTCCTTTACCACCACGGCAAAAGACCTTTCTCTCAATCACGCCATTAGGACTCTTGGTGCTTACGATCAGCTCAAATGTCCCCATCAGCAAAGTTGAGCGACGATATCTGACGCTTTCTTTTGTTACTGAAATTCCATTGTAGCGTAAACAATGACTTCAGTGGCCTGGTCAGGAACTCCTTCGTTTGCCAAATCAATGTATAATTCTTCTTCAACCCTGTACTCTTTTCCTTTGATAGGGTAGAATGGATAGGTGTATTTATCCTGCAACCAAGTGCACAAGGTCAGACAGTCTTACAAAGTGAGTCCTGAAAGAGAACGTTGAAGCTATCCCATTTCCCACACACCATCACGTTGCAAATCTAATCTTCAGTTCAATGTCAAATAGATTCAAGTTGTCTTTGCGCAATATGTAGCTCTAATAGCACACGATATTGTTTTGGTACTGTATATCATTATAGTGCCATGGTAGATGTCTTAGGTAAATAGCCCCGTGAAAAGAGATGTGATTACTAGCAAAATACTGAATCCAAAAAGATTGAAGGAAATGAAAGGGAATCGAGAAACATTGGCTTTGAGGCTGACATGTTGATCATTTTACGAAGGCTTGTAGGTGCGATCCGACTTGTAAAAATCCGACATCCGAGTTGTGAAAATCCGACATCCGATTTGTTGAAAATCCGACATCGGAGCTGTAAAAATCCGACATCCGAGTTGTGAAAATCCGACATCCGACTTGTTGAAAATCCGACATCGGAGCTGTAAAAATCCGACATCCGAGTTGTGAAAATCTGACATCCGACTTGTTGAAAATCCGACATCGGAGCTGTAAAATTCCGACATCCGAGTTGTGAAAATCTGACATCCGACTTGTTGAAAATCCGACATCGGAGCTGTGAAAATCCGACATCCGAGTTGTGAAAATCCGACATCCGACTTGTTGAAAATCCGACATCGGAGCTGTAAAAATCCGACATCCGAGTTGTGAAAATCCGACATCCGACTTGTTAAAAATCCGACATCGGAGTTGCAAAAATCCGACATCCGAGTTGTGAAAATCCGACATCCGACTTGTTGAAAATCCGACACCCGACTTGTAAAAATCCGACATCCAAGTTGTGAAAATCTGACATCTGAGTTGTGAAAAATCTGAAAATCTAACATCCAGCGGGTTGCAGCCGGGTTGTAGAAGCTCGGTCTCCTTGTTTTGTTTTGTAAAAGACTCACTAGTTTAAGAATACAATGCGTGTGTACGCAGCTAAATTAAATATGCAGCACAGGAGTTTCGGGCTTTGAAACTTTTAAGTAATGGTCCGGCTAAGAAGCAGGCAGAAAAACAATAGCCCGCGGCAATAGCGTCGGTTAGTTAAAATGTGCCAACATTTTTAATCAAATTAAGTTCGGCTGTTCCCATTGGTGTAAGCAGCTAAAAGCGCGAAATTTGAATTTCAATGAAAAATGTAATCGACTTGCCGTCTAAAAAATTAGATTCTGTTTCGTAGAACAAATCATTATGCCTTCAAAAGCTATGTTTGTAAATATCATCAAGATTCTATGCGCCATTTGATTGGCGCATAGAACAATGCCCAAATTTGGCCGAGAGACAGAGATCAAGGGCATGGGGAAGAAGAAATCCAAAAAAGGCTTTTTTTTCATTTTTTTCTCATCTTTTTTCGACATTTTCCGATATTAGCCAATCAGATGCCTCGATTGGAGTGAAGTTAAAAATTAATATTTCGCAGCTTCTAAGTACTTTTGCCGCTGGGCTGCCTGCTTCTTAGCCGGACCATTACTTAAACTGGTGTTTTGCATAGATAATAACTTGCATTTACACGCTGAAATTTTAAGCTAGTGAATAAATGACGTCAATTTTCTCTACATCCAACCCTCTGAGAATCAATCGGTCAGTTTTGAACATGAGTTCTGGTGGACCAGCACAGGGTGTTCATATTCCTTCAAACAACAATATTGACAAAAACGTTTTGGTGTTCTTATGTTCACAGTACCTTATTATAGTTTATTCTTTTGCGGCAATTTTCTCAAAACAACTTTGTTATACCTTTAAATGTTTTCATCATATTATCATCTGTTCCATAACTTGACAACTTTTCCGACCCAGCTAATCTGACCTTCGACTTCAATATCCGGTTAGTAACAAGGGCGCCAAACCATTGGATTTAAATTGGGTATTTAAATTTGGATCCCTGGATCGCTTTGAGTATAGAATTAACTTAAAGATTTGAGTTATCGGTCTTGGCTTAAAACAGTGATAGTGCATATAAGAAATTTGAAGAGAAATTGAACAAAAATTATGTTTATGCACATGGAATTAAATCATCAAAATATCTTCAGACCAGTTAAACTGGACATCCCTGACGGCCGGGAAAATTGCTCTTCAAACACTAATTTTGTTGTTAAATTCTTAAGAGGAAGTTAAGGGCTGCTTTACTCTAGGTAAAAAAAAAAAAGGGAAATCCAGGAACTAGCAAGCCCACCCCATCAAAATTGATGTTAAATACTACACACTTTTAATCCTCCTTTAAACGAATTCTTTTTCAAGAATTTCTGGTTGTTCCTTAGCCCAAAAACAAGTCGGAATCATCTTAGAAGGTCTTTAAATGGTACTTATTTTGTTCCGAATCTCACTTCTGTTTTTCATACTCCACAGGTCTTGCAAATAAAACATTTATCCCTTTATCCCCCTCCGTAGTCATAGTCCCGTTCCAAGAAACTAAAGCTAATGTGTTTTCTTACCCTGAATTTCTCCTGAATCTCTTTCCACACTTTTTTAAGAATTTCTGCTTGTTCTTTCAGATCAGCCATCAGCTCCCATACTGGAACAAGAGCAGCGCGATTTCCTCGATCAATCACATACCATGTTGCATTGTTGCTTTGTAGTAATTGACTGAACATTTCAGGGTTTGTAGTTGGTGGTCCTAGCACTTGCACAGTCATTTCAGACATGAATTTCATTTCTCGGTGGATGAAGCATCAGTAGAACCACTTATTTCGAATGAATTTGTCTTCACTGAGCCTCCAACAGAGACTCCAAAACCACTGTAACCGGCTGAGACTTCGGTGTCAAATTGCTTGCCTGCTGCCATCATTACTTCTGATACACTTGCTTCTCTTTCAGTGTTCACATCCAGGTTTCGGAAGAATATTCCACCCAAAGTGTGAACGCCCTTTGGCACGTGTGATCCATACATTTTCAAAAAATTCTCGGCGCTTTCGTTGTCTTTTACCTCTTTCGCGTGACTTCTAGCTTCATAGTTCAGCTCCATGTCTTCCAGGGGGATGCGGAAAGCCTTGGTTGGTTGACAAATGTACTGAGTAACAGTTGCGCGAGTTGTGTTTCTCTGCTTCTTTGTTGAAGAGTCTTGGTTGCTTTGACTACTATGGGCACCAGATGCACTAGCATGAAATCCCCAACCACTACCTGTAACCGAAGCGGCTATGCTGAGACCGGAAGATTTGGCGGTTTTGTAAAATTTGGTAGATGCTTGCTGTTCGGTTGATTTGAAGAACCGTACTTGAAATCCAAGAGCTGGGCTAAGCCACTCCACGTATTCTGGTTTCTTAAGTAACGGGAACGGTGGGCTTTCGGAGAAACCTTCTATGTTATTATCATCAAACAGGATACCGTAAAGTGCCAGTCCACCGCTTGCCGCTGCGGCAATATCTTCGTTCGTGACATAAGGCGGTATTGCCAGGGAATCTGATGCAATGTTGATCTCTCTATTTAGCTGCTCTAAAAGGGCATTTGGATCATCCTTTTCCTGTTTGTCCCATCCTTCTGGTAGACTCAACTTGTCGGCAATTTCCTTCATTTTCTCCTGAAACGCCTTCTTACTTTGCATTGAAGCTTCTTGGGTAATCGTATGCGCTTCTTGAGCAAGCCCCTTTGCCTCTTCAATTCTTTTCTTATTCTGCTCAATCTTCTCGTCTTGCACCTTCCGTTCTGTGGCACGTTCGCTACTCTCGTTAAAATACATTTTCTTTAAAGTTGAGGGTTTTTCTTCCTTGCCTGCTTCTTCAATTATTTCATCGAGTTGCTCTTTTGACATGTCACTTGCCGATTTCACGCCTTTTCTCTCAAGCTTTTCTGCGGTTTTAAGCCCAATGCCATACCGCTGACATTGCTTTCTGATCTCAGTTCCTTCTGCAAACAAATTCTCCACAACTGAACGGTCTTCATCAGTTGCTCCTGTTATTAAGTTGTCTAGATCGGTATATTTCATCCTGCGAAGCTTAGTTAGAGAGGGGCTTCTCTTGATAACTTTTCCGACCCAGCTGTTCTGACCTTCGACTTCAATATCGTTAGTAACAAGGGCGCCAAGTGTTTCAAGCTTTGGGAGAAGTTTTTCAGACAGCACAATGTAAAACTCATCTTGCTTCGTTCCATATTTCTGGGCCTGGTAGAGCTTTCTAGCAAGGTCAATTTGCCTCGTTGTATTATCACAGACAAGTTGTAAGGCCCTGTCACTCAGGCCATGTTCTTTCAGAAGATTTTGCAAGTCTCCCTGTAGTCCTCTTATTGCCACAGCGGTCAATTTAGTTAAAAGCTTTTTCTTGTCATATGTATCTTCCAGGGAATTAATTTGTGAATACAGGGCTCTCACTTCAACTTCTATGTCCTCTGGCTTGCCATCAGTAATGTTGTTGAGTTTGGCGCTAAGATCTGCAGATTGAATTGGACGGATTGTTACAAAAAGATTCTATTGCTGAGTACATACGAAGACGGTTAACTATTCAGTTGTAACTCTTAGCAAATCTATTTAATTCCATAACTCCAACACCAAAAGTTTGATCTCTTCTTCAACATATACGGATACTAGACTTCTAATGGAAAGTCATTATTCCATAAGTTGAGGAATTGGA
The DNA here is from genome assembly GCA_023091755.1 of Montipora sp. Colony 1 RG-2022. Lineage (NCBI taxonomy): Eukaryota > Metazoa > Cnidaria > Anthozoa > Scleractinia > Acroporidae > Montipora > Montipora sp. Colony 1 RG-2022. Next base: position 23,421 of record JALIRR010002232.1, read on the forward strand.
AGTACCTTGTAGTTCAGCTTCATTTGTTTGGGGAGCATTCTCGCTTTGTTCTCCTTCTCCAGCGCCTTCTTTTCCTCCTCCTCCTCCTCGCAAGCGAAGTAGCACCTTAATATTGCAATCACCAACAATACCCTGGTCTTGAAATGGTTTATCGAGTACGACCTGTGTTAAAAGGATGTGAAGTAAGTGATTAATAAATCGATTTGTGGGACTCACTCATTAATCCGTGCAGGGCATTTCCCGGTGTTGTGGTCTGTCCTCTGTGGTATATCATGATTAGGACGGCAAATGCTGGGAGAAATCAGTTACATCAAGCTACTATAAAATCCGAGGGTAAAGTATGATATGATGGTAATATGATATAATATGATATGATATAATGATATGATATGATATGATATGATATGATATGATATATGACATGATATGATATGATATGATATGATATGATATGATATATGATGCAAATGATGTAGTATGTGTCCACAAATAATAGAATCATGAATCATGAGAAGACAAAAAACTAAGGCACGAAAGTGAAGCAACTAATTAAGCGGTTGACGTGCATTTTCAGGCATGCAGATGCTTCAAAAATGACCATGGATGAAAGAATAACGAAAAAACAAAGAAATCAGCGAATGAAATCAACCAACGAACGAACAAAAGAATGACGACGGACGAAAGGACGAATAAACTGAATTGGATTCTTGTCATAAAAAACTTGACCTTTTCAAGGACGTTGGCGCTAATAGTGTTCGCGCATGTCGACCGCACATTGACGAATTGTTGCAATGTTCCCGCGGTCACGTCCTACACTGTGAGCACTCGCTGAGTGAGATTGACTGACACACATGGCATCGATCTCATGTGATATGTAGTCGTTCTCGGGCGCGCCGGGAGCTGCTAATCACACGTGCAGTGACGTGGTTTTGAGATTGCAGGCTCAGAGATCGTAAACAATGTGCTTTTCGAATGAGAGAAGTGATCCTCACAATTATCTGGACAATTTTAAGCAATACCTGTCTCTTGTAGACACCAATCAGATGTCTTCAAAAAATAATTGCTGAAACGATTTTCCAGCTAAGTGCGAGGATTACTTCTCTCATTCGTCTCATAACCCGCACTTCAAATATCCATTCATTTCAACGTGCTTATCATTCGTAACTTCTCTTTGGCAGTTTCCGTACTTATGTTTCCTAAAGCGATGAATGGTCAGGATTCCGTTAAATATGCGTATTCCGATTGAAAAGCAGGCAATGTGATGCGTATGGCGTATACGAAAGGAAATAACATTTCGTATATCTCTATTGTCTTTCATCCAGATATTACTGAACCCCGTAAGACAGGGATAACTTCAGTGAACTTTTGTCGTGAAAGCATCTCAAAGGATTTAAATGCACTAAAGCACTAAAGCACTAAAATGCACTAAAGCAAGCTGTTAGTATTGTTAACCACTGTCAAGCTGAATTTGGAGATTCACAAGTTTTTTCTCGTGTATATTACTGTACTTTATTCACACCAAGAGTAGGACTGATGACCACAGAAATTCGCGCCTTACCTTGCTATGAAAAAAAAAAGTTGAAGTGTACTCGGCCACTCTTTTTTTCAATTTTGGAATAAGTAACTGCATGATCCCCTTAAAATATTCCACTTGGGATGTTAGCACGAACGTCGTCCCACAGACGACCACAGACCGCTACATAACTTTTCCACCGGATTAATTACGAAAAATTGATCAAAAAGTCCAACCCCAGGCCCAACTTGTCAGCTGAACATACATAACAAGAACCCTGAAAAAAAGTTTTGAAATACTTACAGTTTTCCCTCTGTGCACGAAATACGTATCCTTTGGAAACTGGCCACAAACGTTTTCCACATCAACAATCTGTTCGACAAGCGACTGATAAAGTAAAACAGGAAAATAAAATTGCAAATCGCTGTTCACATGTTCAAGGATTTGTTGGCCTTGTATTAAAACTATCAATACTAATGGCTGACTTGAAGTAGTTCACAACGTACAGCCTCACGATATCTCTCTTTTGACTTTCAGAACATTTCAAACCTTTTCCCCGGACGCATGATGTACCTGAAGTAATTTTGTTTTGGCAACTATTATATAGACGGAAAGAAATGGGATGATTAAATTGACCCTATATTGCATGATTAACAAGAGAAATTACTCGCCGGCTGCCATCAATGCTTAACACTGAGTAATATATAGAGGATATTACACGGTGGCGAGAAGATATAACTTCTATGTTCTAGTGGCAACACAGGGAGCCCACACAATCTGCTTGTGTAACCGTTTGTAATTTTAAAATAAATGTAAAGGATTCACCGTTTGCTTCTTCTGTAGCGATATATCGATAAATATGTGCATGGACCACCCCTGTCCTTCTATTGAGAGGCACAGTAAACAGTGAACTCGAAATCTTCAAAATCGCTCAAAATACCACTTCTGAGGCAAAAGAACAACAGTAAACCGCAGGTAAGGTGATACCAGCCATGCACATATCTATCGATATATCGCTGCAGAAGAAGCAAACAGGGAATCCAATGCATTTATTATAAAATTACAAAAGCTTACACTAACATTGTGTGGGGCCCTGTGGTGGCAAGAACAATATCTCTACGCGAACGAGTGAGATATTGGCCTTGCCAGGAAAAAGGAAAATTCATATCTTCGGGCTCACGTGCAATTTACTTTTTATTATATGGACAATAAATATACATGGTAGAGCCTGAGATTGAAAAGGAGGCTTTCATTCAATTACTGGGTAACCGTATTAAGCTTGGTACAAAAATACCTGGTGCCCAAATTACGAAAATGTTTACATATAACACCGTCAGTAAGCCTAATAAAAATTCGATTACTAACTCTGACTTGAATCACCAGATAAAAATTAACCCTGGAAATTTTTTCTGCATACACAGCACTCTCGTGCTTCGGCTCTATTAGGGAGCTTAAGCATGCCCGTTTTTGAGACGCGGGCGGCAACTGGAAGTGAGCTGTTTTCCCTTTTAATTTGTCTTCACACAACCACATTTACATTTCTAAGTATCTTTTCTCCATTAGAGATGATTAGTGTAAAAATGTGGAAGACACCACTGTCCTGGCAAGCGAAATGTTCTCTTCCGGTTGCCGTCCGCGTCTCAAAATGGAATTGCTCAATCTTTTTCCAATGAAAGCGTTTGTATTCGAGAAAAATAAATTCCAAAAACGCTTATTTTGGCTTTCAAATTTCCCGGGCGCGGCCATCTTGAATAATTGTGACGTAACTTGGTTGCTTTATTGTTCTGATACAAAGAGTGATTGTTCTGGAACAATAAGGCAACCAAGTTACGTCACAATTATTCAAGATGGCGGCGCCCGGGAAATTTGAAATCCAAAATAAGCGTTTTTGGAATTTATTTTTCTCGAATACAAACGCTTTCCTTGGAAAAAGATTGAGCAATTTCATTTGTAAACATTATGTTCTGTGGTTTAAAGTTATTTTGTTGTTTTAGTGGAGGTTCCCTTTAAGCACCAGGACGGGAGGTGGCGACGACGACGGCACATCCGCGTAAAGGCTGGGGTGAGACCGACGTCGCGTTCCACTCGACTGAGCATGTTAAGCAACACTGCGACGGCAACTTCCCGCCAGTTTTCAAAAAGGACAACACTTCTTCTTCGTTTGCAAAAGCTGCTGGTAGCTTATGACGATTTTTGGCGGCTATAAGGTTTAAACGATATTAAATGTAAACAATAAGGTACATTTAGTTCGCCTTAGAGTAAAAGGTAAGTTGTAAGTTGTAAGTTAGATGTAGACAGAGATATCAATATAAAAAGAAATGGCGAGCATATTAAACTGGATCAGTGATAACTAGAGCACTGAAGGTATACATGTAATAGATCTTTAATACCGAATGGATTTCTTCGAGCTTGAGGTTGTCTGTGAATTTGCCGATGGGCGATGTTCATCGTGGAATTTCTCCTCAAATAACATTAACAGTTAACACCAGAAAAGTACTTCTTTATGTGTCCAAAGAAAAATACGGCAAATCAAAGAAAAGGACCAAAAACTTTGCAAGGAATTGCGACGTTGTACTCACTACGTCAAAACAGTGAATGTGGCGTCGCCAACAACAGGACGACGGCCGATTGCAATCAGCTTTCCAGCTCTAATAACGCGCGTGCTTAAGCTAATAAGGCGCCGCCTCGTCAGCCTCGCGTCTTCGCTCGACTAACTCGTTAGCAATTTAATTGTTGACCTCGAATATTGCGTTTCTAGCTTTCTCACTGATTCATTCAATCTTGGTTATCAGCTCATATACCGTATGACCTTATATGGTATATGGAAACTGATTAAATTGCGTTAAGTGTTGTGAAGCTGGAACCTGATTTGCTTTAATTTCCAAGTGTTTAAGTGTTCAGAATGTGATGGGAATTTAATAAAAACAGGGGCCCATTACCAGGAGTGAGGAACTCCCATACTATATGTCATTTTTACCGACCGATCTATTTTTAGAATACCTTTTCCCGCCAAAAAACAAAGGTAGTTCCGGCTCGGTGACGCTATGACGTCAAGTTAGTTTCTTGTGATTGATCATCGGGCTCTCTAGGGAGTCTCATTCGCGGGAAATTCAATCTAAAAAGCGCCGTGGAGAAAACGCCGAAAACGCTGAAAACGCCGTGGCAGGAATATAGGGCTGTTGTTCGCTCCTAGTAATGAGCTACTGATAAAAACGATTATTCCATTCGCGCATGTTGGATATCAGACTGGTTATTGATGGTTCGCATCTGACGTCACGGCGGCCATGTTGGTGTACAGAACAATGCAATAAAATGTCTTTTGGGAATTTGACTCTATTTTTATGCAAAACTTGTGGGCCCATTTTCTATTGTTTTGAACACCAACTTGGCCGTCTCATCACGTGGATGCAAACCTCGGTGCCACGCGCCTCGTTGGTTATTTACAATCTCATATCCAAAGAGCACTCATAAAAATCTCGGTGCTACGCGCCTCGTTGGTTATTTACAATCTCATATCCAACGAGCGCTCATGAAAATAATTGTTAAATATCATATGTCCGGCTTAAGCAAGGAAAAACAAAAGAAACGGTTTAGGGATTTTTTCATTCAAACCAATGCGAAACGGGAAGCCATTTTGTTCTTCTCCGTTTCCTCAGAAGTGAATACTCCCTTGCTATTAACCTCCAAGCTAGCCAATCAGAATGCGTGGAAAGCACCATTCACTTTTGAGGAAAAGTGCATTAACCCAAACAGGTATCTAAGATACGACCTTTAAATGAAATCAAATCAAACTTAATGTTGGTTTTCTGAAGTGGGGAAAACCGGAGTGCCAGATCGAGGAAAACCTTTGTGAACGGAGAAGAAAACCCACAAATGCAAGCCAAATATGCGGTAAGATCTGGGAATCGATCCCAGGCCACATTGGTGATGGGCAATTAGCAGTGCGCCAACTCTCAATAACGTAAGAAAGTGTTAAATGTTGCTTTTTACCTTTTGAGGGTCCACTGAACAGGGCATCACAAAATCATTCAACAGGTGTACAAACACAATACACTTCCCAGTGCCGGGATCATTTGACTTTCCAGGAATCATGTTTTTCCTGTGTAAGCAGAAATAAAAGCAATTACCGTAAAATTCCGAAAATCCCATTGTCTTTTGAAGAAGCCTATTCTCCACAATTGAATATAAGCTACCAATTCCCCACCCCCACTCCTCCCTATCAACCGTTTCTACGCACTCCCTGTCCTTACCCCTTGGAGAGTGTGGATTTCGCCCTCACTCCTAATTCACACAATACAAACCACAATGGCTCACTGTTACCTCTATCTGTATCAGTTTCCACAGAACAGACGGTCTACTGGAAAATTAACGCATTACCCGCGGGTAATCGACCGGAAATTACGGTAGCTTAACCAAGAGTGAATTAGAAAAGTGTGTTGATCTATCACTTTGCAGCCTTACGCCAGCACAGTCACAAATGGGATTTATTTTAGATACACTTTGCACGCGAAACAAAGGGCCGCCAATTTTAACCAATCAGAAGAAGCCATATCACGCGTGACAGCTTCTACCATGTTTTTTTCAGGGACATGACAACTGATTTTTGCGGAAACGGGTATTCTAAATGTAGACTCATTTGTGACTGTGCTGGGGAGCCCTACCATGCCAATACCAACACTCTTATCTAATTTAGTCCCTGTCTAGCATGGAAAGTGAATATATTTTTGCGAGTCATAAACCACGAACGTCAGCTATAATATTTTTATCGTACTCTTTGTACTACTTAAGTAGGTCATTTCAAAGAAACGTTTCGTTTCTTTACTTGATTTCTTTGCAAAACCGGATACAAACACAGAAAAACAGTCAGGCCATAAATGATCTTCATTCCTCGAAGAAGGAAAAACATGCTTTCCTGTAGTTTTCCAGGAAAATTTTTTATAAACGTTTGCTTGCCGCGACGCTACAATCTTGTCACAATAGCCTCTCAAAAGGCTCGTGATAAGAAAAACCAAAAGGCTTTTCTTTCCAGAAAAGTCAAATAAATGTAATCGACGCATCATGGAAATTTTTAAGAAAAATATTTTCTTTGAATAGATAGTATTTTATCGTTTGCATCAACTTATTAAGCTAAGTAAAACCGAAGATATGATTTTTCAGTCGCTTGCCGAACAGATGGTTCCCTTTTTCTAACACAACGCAAATAGCTCGACATCTGGATTTTCTTGCGCTCTCACTTGCTTTTCACTCGTCCTTTAAATATTGCTTAGGCGAGCATTACTACAGTATGCTCAGAAGTTGTCCAGAGTGCTTTTTTTCCTAACATCTTTATAATTCTTAAGACATGTCAAGAACGGTTTCCTCCACATGCTTCGAACTTCATGGCGAAGGATGTGACCAGAGTTCTCGTGGAAACTGCTCCCAGATTAATGATTAACTCGATAATTCGGAAACTCTTCGAGACTATTGGCCTCCCACGCAAACACTCTCAGGGATTGGTCACGCGTTCCTCTCCCAGGAGCGTCTACTCAAACGAGCCACACATTCCTTTCCCTTTGTTAAGAAACTGTCATCTGGAAATCACGTGCGGGTTACTTAGGAACCAATCAGCGCTGTGTAGATCTCCCCTGGGAACGTCAATGCCTCAACGTCTTCCTTGGATGAATCATGAAAGGGACAAAGCCTTTTCAGAATATTCCTCAGAAACATTAATTTTGTTTCCTCGGTGGGTTATGCATTTGCACTCTCGCGAGTCAAAATGTGAGTGCTTAGCAAGTGTATAGTGTCGTTTCATCTACTAGCAAAATTGAAAGCGCCGTGGAAAATATAAATACGAATACAAATATTAAAGTACTGCGAGTGTAATTGAACTGCATGAGAACCATTGCCTTCAAGCGCAATGAACGCAACTAGGACAGTAACGAAAAGAAAGCTTGAAAAAAATCCATTACGTTTAAGCTTGAAAGTTTCACGTTGCTTTTGACGATGATCGTCCCTAAAAATTTACTTAATATTTTTGTGTTGCGAACCGATTGTTTGTACTTAGTATTTTTCAATCTGCCCAAATGGTTACATTATGGTGAGGAAAGACCGGGCTGACCTAAGAGCTGGTAGAGGGGTTGCGGTCAAAGGTCACTGAGAGTTTTGAATCTGAGTCTGTTTGGTGCAAAATCATTACACTGAACTCTGAATATTATGTAGCAAGCATTTATCATCCACCAGATCCTATCTACGATGCGGCTGAGCTACTTGATTTTTAGTCTGATACTTGTGACCAGATTCTTCTTGAGGAACCCAATACCAAGATCATAATAGCTGGTGACATCAATCAGTTAAACATCGGGGAGTTTATGCGTCAACATGGGTTTGAGCAAATGGTCAAAGTCCCCACAAGAGGGAGCCGTATCTTGGATGTTTTTCTTATTAACTCCCATTACTATGGAAACAAGGAACAGTACACCCTGGACTTGTTAGATCTGACCATCTTGTTCCTGCTAAACCGAGTAGGAAATAAGTCTTTTTTAGAGATACTCGCGACCATCGTAAAATGGCTATGGACAGGAAATTAGAGGAATGTGACTTGAATTTTGCAGACACCTTGGATGACCCTGAGGAATGTGTTAGACTTTTTACTGACAAGTTATGGGCAATCTTTGATAAAAGTTTTCCTCTCATCAAAGTTAAGATGTCATCAAGACACTCACCCTATATGTCCCCATTAGTCAAGCACCTTTGTAATCTCGAGAACAAGATCTCGCGTTACTGTGGTGCGGTTGAGAATGCGGCAGGACAAGATTAATTCTCTCATCTGCATGAATCAAGTGACGGCCGTGAACAGCGAAAATAAGAAACACTCTAAGGGCTCTAACGGGTGGTGGGACACCGCCAATAGGATCACGGGAAGGAAAACGCAAGGTATCCCTGTTAGTTCAGTGTTATCTCCTGAGGATATAAATGTATATTTCCAATCTATTAATACTGACCAGAGGATTATACGCTGATGACACGACTCTGTATGAATCAGATCTCTCGCCTATTGCCTTGCAATTTGTTATGAACCAGGGTCTCAGCCGCCTGTCGGAGTGGTTCGATGCAAGCCCTTCTGATCGCTCCTTTCGAGTACGATGTTGACTTAACTTTGAACGGTTCTGACGTTACTAAACTTCCCTCTATTAGAATCCTAGGCGTGGAACTTGATAGCATGTTAAACATTAGAGAGCATATTTCTAGTCAGCTAAGAAAGGCGTATGCGAAGACCGGCGCACTTAGGAGAATTAAGCGTTTTGTACCAATGGGCGTTATGCTAGCATTATACAGGTCTTTCATTTTACCACATATAGAATACTGTAGTCTCCTCCTGTTAGGGCTGAGGAAAGTCCAGGCCAATAAAATTGAAGACGCCAATCATTACGTATTAAGGACACTGACAGGGCACCGAAAATCATTGTCTTATCAAGACTCTAAAATATGTGAAGTTGGACACTTTAGAGTGTAAGAAAAAGCAGCAATCCCTGATCCTCTTATTTAAATGCATTAAGAATATAGGGCCGAAATACATTAGAGACTTTTTTAGCATAAGAAAAAGGTCTTACAATTTAAGAGGAAATGGTATTAATCTTTGCGTTCCCAAAGTTAATCTTAACTTTATGAGGACTCTTTTACCTATATGTGCGTAGGGGTGCAGGGATTGCGCAGTGGTGAGAGCACTCGCCTCCCACAGGAGCTCATCAAGAGGAGCCTCTATCTCCATACTTGGCCTCGGAGTCAACCCTTTCCCGAGTAGATTTATTTACAGAACACCTCCCTTGGGAGATTCAGCACGCTCACTGTTGTCAGGAGCTCTTAATGAGCTCCTGCTGCTGTTGTCGGCGGAGGGGTTGGCGCAGTGGTAAGATCTCTGCCTTCCAACCCTAAGGTCCCGGGTTCCATTCCCGGTTCTGCCGAGACTGGAATGTTTGGCGACCTTCTTTCCCGCTAAAGTTCACTCAGCTTTCCATCCTTCCGAGGTCGGTAAAATGAGTACCAGCATGCATGGACTGCTTAGAAGCGGCTGCAATTTGCGCCTGTATATGCTTCCAGTCCGCTGGGGGTAAATTGATCACTGTAAAGCGCCTTTGAGACTTGTGTTAAAGGCGCTATATAAATGCACCACTTTACTTTTCTTTTTTTAAAAGCCAATCAAAGCAGAGCTATATCAGCGTCAAGGGAATTATGATACTTTTCGCTGGAAAAACCTGTTCCTAAAAATAAATTTACCCCGGAAAGGGTTGACTCAAGGAATTAGATGAGATGGAGGCTCCTCTTGATGAGCTTCTGCCTCCCACCAATGTGGACCGGGTTCGATTCCCAGACTCGGCATCATATGTGGGTTGAGTTTGTTGGTTCTCTACTCTGCACCGGGAGGTTTTCTCCGGGTACTCCGGTTTGCCCTCTCCTCAAAAAACCAACATTTGATTGGATTTGCTTTAATTGTTAATTTCAGTTTACAGTGTTCCCAATTAGTGCGCCAGATCTAGAACAACTAGACACTTAAATAAAGTTCTTTTCAACTGTGGAACAAATTTCCAGTTGATGTCAAGCTGGCCGTTAATGTTAATATTTTTAAGTCTAAGCTAAGATCAATTTTTAGATTTTATTATTATAATTGTAATTTAATGCACGTTCGTATTTTGAACGAGCACTTGTTCTCTTAGACGATAACGTGGGAAAATAAATTATTGTATTGTATTATTGAATTGTATTGTGTGTAACTCTAGAGCCAATACAGATACCCGAGGGGTGCCGGGTTCCTACAGTAGAAGAACACTCAGTCAGAAACCTCCTTGTACATCAAAAGAGAACTGCATCTGGACCTGATGCTGGCTCTGGAGGGACTATGCCTCTCACCTCGCTCCAAGGTCCATATCACTTCCTAACATCATTATGAGGATATTTGAACGGGTTGTCAGCAAGCAAGAATTATCCTCTGCACTGAAGTCAAAAATTAAATCTGACCAGTTTGCTTACAAAGAAGGACTAAATACCACCATGGAACTGTCTTAGGTCCTGTTCTATTCTCTATGATGGTGAACTATATCACAGCTGCAAATCCAAGCAGTAATCTTCTTGTGAAGTACGCGGACGATATTACCCTTATTGTCCCTGTCAGATCTGGAGCAGTTGATCAATCGCAAGCAGAGGTTAATAACATCCAACGGTGGGCTACAGAGAATCGAATGACGCTAAACCTTAAGACCTGGGAGATGATTCTTAGAGAGAGGACCAAAATGCCCCTCCCAGAACCTTTACCGGATATCACAAGAAAGAACGAACTAAAACTATTAGGGGCGACATTAAACGAGCATCCATGTAACTAGGATACCTACCTTGATCAAATGATAACTAAGGGTGCGTTTTATGGGAAAATCCATAAACGGATTTCTCATCTCGGATCAATGGATTCTTCAGCGTCAAAAAAAACGCAAATCCGAAAAAGGATTATTTTCCATGATAATGAAAACAAACAAACCCAGAGTTGCATGCAAATTTTAAGAATGAAAAAAAAGGAGTTGAGTTTGTTTTGGAGAAATTCTTAAATGAAAATGCCTCCAGAAAAAATACCGTAGAGATTGATAAAAAGAAATGACGAAAACATGCTTTTTTTAGCTGTAGGAAAGGTACTAACAATATTATTCCTGTCAAGAAACTTTTAGTGTAATTTCTGGAGTGAAATTTGCAGGAAACCTAACTATTTTCGACCTATTCATGTCTTCGATCATACGGTAAAAATGGCGCGAGAAAAACATTTGGGCTAAACTGTCACGTACGGTAGCTGTAGTGTATCATTTTGCATGTCGAAAATACTTTTTTCAAATCCTTTCCCAAAAAAACGCTAAGGTGATGAATCTCAAAAATCTGGATTTAGATTTAATCCGAAGAATCCTCTTCGCGTGTGGATACTTTGGATTTGTGATCCGTTTTTGGATTCAAGAATCCGTTTTCTGATTTTCCCAAAAAAATGCACCCTAAGGTTAGCTCTAGATTACATATTCTGAGAGTTTGTAAGTTTTGCGAATATTCATCACAAGAGT
>JALIRR010002232.1:45000-47500 GCA_023091755.1 Montipora sp. Colony 1 RG-2022
CGCCTTACAGCCGCAAGATGGCAGGATTCCATGTGCCGAGGACAGAAAACTTGAAATTTTTTTAACTTCCCACATTGATTTTTGTTCATTTTTGGACAATGTGGAGATAATTTAAATATAATATGTTTCTGAAAAGAAAAGTAGGGGTCGCCGAACATCCAAGGTCGTTAAATCCAAGCAAAGCTATAGCAATGGCCATCTGCCCTATCATTGTTCGATTGTTCATTTTAGAACTTAGCGCGCGCGCTCTATGCATGACGTGGCATGTGAATTTGCGTGCGCTGTAAGGATGCGCAGTAGCAATGGGCGCGAACGTCCTTAAACCCCGGAGGGTTCGTGGCACTGCATTGGTTCGGGAAATACGTTTCCAGTTTTTGTTCCTCACAGGCTTTTCTTTGTTTTTTGTATCCGGCGGTCGGTCACATGTAATTGGGTTGTTAGCTTGTTCATGCTTGTCGCTGGCGCGAGACCTAGCGGATTGCATTTGTCTGTGTAGTGAAGCTGAAATAGGTTATAGAGTCCGTAGTAGAGGTTATAGAAAACAATACAGAAGTTGCTATGAAAACACAGCGATTGAATAAATTTTGTTAAGTATGTAGGCATGATATCTGTTTACAAACATTGCTTTTGTTATTCAAACGTGCCAACCACAGAAACAAAAGACTCTTGGGTTTCGACAGCCAATGAGGCTCTGGTTGGACATTCATGACAATAGGCGACTTCAACGTTATCTTCGCTATAATAAAAAAAAATCGTATAAACTTGCTCCTGATGTTTCGAACTCTCAAAAGATCATTCGTGGCCATAAATAACAAAATGCACTCACGTTCATTATAGTGTAGAGGATTATAGAAGTAGTAGATTATACAATACACAATACAGGGAGTACATGACCGAGAAACATTGCTATGGGACAAAGGTCGACTACCGCAAATAGTGAAAGATAGATACTCGTGCAATCGGATATTGATTTTGGTAAAACACATATTTCTCCTTTATTTAGTAACACCCTTAATTTAAGTTTTTCCCTTCTTCGTGTTAAAATTACAGCTGACAAGAAACTAAGAATGACTGAATCAGTCTTCGTTAAACTCTTATTGAGTCGCGTTTTTCACGAAAATCTCGCTCAAAATTCTATTTTTATGTACCTGCAATGTAGACATGTGGCCACAGCGCACAACTTGAAGAAAAAAATCACTAATAGTCTAAGCTATCTGTGTTTTAAAGTCCCTTTTGTAGTCTCTGTCTCGAAACTTACGTAATCGTGCCTATTTCTTTTAAAACTGAAAACGACCCTTGTCGCAATTAATCCGTAAATAAATTAATGTTGCAAATAAATCCTGCCAAAGTGAAAAGCGATGACAAGAATCAATTATAAGAATATTGATATCAGCAAAAACAGAATTATCTCAACCAGTTAATTAAACTCATAACAGTAAAGAGAAAGATGCCCTTCGGGTTCAACAATTCTCTCAATAACACGAGCTTTCGAGTTCCTTTTCGGCGTCTTTCTCAGGTGACTTGCTTGTAGCGATTGACAAGTGACAGAATAGAGCGACTTTTATGTGACCTTGAAAAATAAAAGTAAAAACAGAACGTAAACAAAAATTCATAACATTTAATTGGCTTATCGAACAAAAACAAACGAGCGCGAATTTTCATTGGCTTAGCGAACGCGAATGCAAACAACGTCATCTCTCCATGGAACTTTCTGGAAAGGGATCGGCATTCGCTTTGACGTCATTTGAAATGCAGTAATGTGATTGGCCAATCGAACTATTTACTGCCCATATTAGGAGTTTCCTTGGCTGGAATAAGGAGAGGCTTTGTTTTAATGTGGCCAAACATTGGTCTGTGAAACAAATTGCGAACACTTTTTCATACGAAAGTCGCTCTATCTGTCATTCTTTTACAAACAAACGCAACGGTGACGACGATGATGATAATGATGGTGATAACAACACAGATCGAGGGTCGGGTCCCTTGGTTTCTCTTAACGCCATGACGTACCTCATTGTAGGCAACAAAGACAACGGTGAAATTAAGAGCCGTTCGAGGAGGCAGTGCCGCGGCGGACTACTGGTTAGGACGCTTGCATTGAGACGTTCAAGACCCGCTCTGACCACTGGCTCAAATTCTCGGCCTCACTTGTAAATAGTCAACTGGGTTGCCTCCGGCCAGTTGGGATTCTTAACAGTTGATGTTGTTCTGTTCTTTCATTCTTTTTGTTTTGTTGGCCCTGAAAAGCCCCTATCGGGAGTGTCAATTAAGCATGTATGTATGTTTGTCAACAAACACAGGCGTCCAGTTGACAAGGCCGCCATATCACAATCAACCAAAAACTGTTTAAGACCTTCTGTCATGCTAGCCATTCTAACATGAGAACCTTCAACTTATTCCGCTTGGAATAACCCACTCCACACGCGACCTCACTCGACTTCATCAGATTTCATTGATGTAAGGTGTACAATCGACGTGTGAATTGTAATCTGTACTTTCA
>JALIRR010002232.1:50000-58530 GCA_023091755.1 Montipora sp. Colony 1 RG-2022
ATCTCGGTTATCAGGCGAAAAAAATGGGAGGATTCCACTCAATTATTTGCCGTTTTCACACTAGAGGACGGAAAACTCGTCATGACGGGTTTTTCGTCTGACGAGTTTCCTGTCTGATATAAATTCATGAATAGAAACTTGTCTAGTTTTTACCGACATGAATTCATATATAGACGGAAAAGAGACGGAAAACATCGTAAATTTATCCGAAAGAACGTGGGACCTGAGATTTGACTTTATCTCTATTTTCGACGGATGATATTACTTCTACAAAGCAGGCAAGCTCCTTTTTCGACCTAGCCTGTGTACAGCCGCCCGCTCTTCTAAAAAAAAATCGGAAAGGAGCGTCTGTGATTTACCGTTGGTAATCGTGTTCAATACCATGTGATTTATCCTGGAATGTGTGGAAAATGATTTGATTGATTATTACCCTTCGATCATTAAATCATTGAAACAACGAGTTTTGATTGGCTTTTATTTTTATTTTTCCACATCAGCACCGTGAGAACCAACGTGAGAGATTTTAGAATGAGTTCGTGTGTACTTTGCACATGGTAAAAAATACGAATAAAAATCCTTTTGATGGTCAAAGAGGTCTTTCTTTTAAACGTAGTTTACAAGTAGTGCGGAATTGTTACCTATGGAGTATAAAGTGGAATTAAATTCTTCGCACATTTGTAGGAATTGTTTGTGTCAGCGCTGAAGAAACGAATCAAAGCGCCCCTGACGAATCTTCACGTGGTGAATATAGCACGATTCAAAAGATTGTTCACTCGAAAACGTCTCCCGCTATCCCTTACCAGTCAATGTAATCCCAACGCCTTGCTGCGACCAGCCTAGCCATTCTCAAGAACAATCTGCAAAGCGTGTTGTCCTCGATGATTTGAGATGTGTACATATCGAGGAAAAATAACAGCTCATCGGCAACGATCGGTGATGCTCTGAAGATGAGAGCCGTACCCGGTTGGAAGACTTGCAAATATATCCTTTCCTTTTAAGAGTGCTTCTATGCTATAAAGCAAAGAATTCTTAAAACTATCAGAGACGCTCTTCAATGCACGTTTGGAATCTACCTTTATATTGACCACCATTTGGAAAAAATATGAGCCATGTAAATTTTGGTCAGCGTAGATCACTGAATAATGCATGCAAAATTATTTCGGAACACGATCACAGACGCTCCTTTCCGATTTTTTTTTTTCGGACAGCGGGCGGCTGTATACAGGCTATTTTCGACCATGAATTGATTTTAGTTTCAGTCTTCTTCTTCTCCTTCTTCTTCTTGGGCGCCATGTTTGTTACCCATAATTCGCTGCCCGCTCTCTAGTCCCAGTTTCTTTACCGCGCGAATTACGCAATTTCCGTCCAGTTCCCTGTCTTGAGCGTGAATTCAAGACGAGTTTCCCGTCTCGACGAAAAAAATCGTCCACGAAAAATCGTCTGTTTGCGCCTCAGACAGGTTTTCCGTCTCTAGTGTATTTTTTTTTTTGACCTGCGAAAACTTTTTAGTGGATTTTCTTCGTGTAAACGTCTTGTACCTCAAATGCATAAATTGTTAATTCAAAATATTGGCCTCAGTGTTGTAAAACTCTCGACTCCGAGTACTTTTTCAAAAGTGATACAACACTGCCGAACTTTAAATATCACTTGCACTTACAAGCTTTTTGGCTGGAGGTCGGGGATTTTAAATACAGTAATACTGACACCTGATGAAGTTTTCACACAGAGTGTTTTCCAGTTGATTGTTTTGAAAGCAAGTAAAGAATTTGAACCAAACAAAACTCACAACGCATAACGTGATTCTCTAACCGGATCTTATTGAGCACGAAAAAGCAGACATGCTCAAAGAAAAGCATTGCTACACCGTTAGCGAGCAGAGATGACGCAATGGACTCGGCGTCACATGTGGGTTGTTGAGGCTTGAGGTTCTGCACACTGCTCTGAAAAGTTTCTCTCAGGGAACTCCGGTTTTCCCATCTCATCAGAAACCAAACTATAGAACACTTATAATTAGTTGGTGAGAAGAAAGGCTAATCATAGTCAAAAGCCAATTACCTTGGGAAGGGAACATCTTCTGATGACCGATGCGAGATCTTCACGTAACTCCGAGGCTGAAGTACCTGTCATTCTGAAATAACAGTAATTATGTGAAATTAACGGTCCTGGCCTCGATGACTGGTCAGCACTCGGAAGTGCAAGGGTGCGCTCCGTCTCCGCGCAAAGTTGCAGAAATATATTTCACCAAATACGCCATTTTCCATTCCAAAGAGAGTCAAAGTGCAAATTTTTTCTAATGAAAATTAGTTTTCATTAATATGTAAAGTAGAACTAATTACCATCCCAAAAACTTCGCACTTAGACTCGCTTTGAAGAGGAGGCAGACATGAATTCGGAAATGGCCGATTGGTTCCGAAGAGCAAGAGCGGGTGTCGATCATCTGATGCGCATTTAAATGATGACCACCAACACAGTAAAGTTGCTGACTTATGCCACAAACTGAGCTGACGGCAATGAATCTCAAGCATTACTCCAAAATAAATATATACATATGACAAAGTCAAATATGTGCAACAAGGTAAGTGTAAGAGCTAGCATTATTTCTCGCAGAAGATCACGACCTTGAAGCGTTTAACTCTGGTTCAGAGCTGGGGTTTTTTGAGTTTAAAAATTTCCTTATTTGGATGTAACGTAGCTCGCGCATTTTCCCTCGCGTGCAGCATCGATCTTATTTTTGTTCGTATTTGGGCATAAAATCCTCAGCTTTGTTCCAAGGAAAAGAGTTTCAAGTTACACGCTTCAAGGCCATGTCCTTCTGGTTTTGAGCGAGATATTAGAATTTCACAAACTATATTTTTTTTAATATGCCTGACGACAGAAATTAGCTTTCCGCGAAGGCGGCATCCACATGACCTTGAGTGAGGTTATTGGAGCACGGCAACACGGTATGATCCAGTTGGGCCCCTCTCTCTCAGCAATCTTTCTTTTCTCTTCATTTCTCCCACAAAATTCGACGGGTAAATCTCTTCGCCAACTGGACCAAATAAAGGTTGTCACACAAATCGCCACACGAGATTTGACGAGGCTTCAGCCTCGCTCTGAAAAAGTCGCTGGAAACGGGTTTGCTGAATTCCTGACTAGTTCACACATATTAGCCTGCGTCGCAGACGTAATCTAACGCCGGTTAGTAACGTCTGCGAAGCAGCGCCGAGATCCATGTTCTGGACCTCCAACGGACTCAAAGAACAAGCGGAAATGCGTTTCAAATTTCCTTTTAACCTGATCGGCCATTACCATTCTTGTGCACCAATTGACGGCGCATCGAACAATTGTTTTTTTTTTTAACCAGACCAATCATGGCGCGTACTCAAATCCTGGTACGCTGCTAGGGGGCCGAGAAAAAGAGGATTTCGGCACTGCTTCGAAGACGTTACTAACCAGTGTTTGATTACGTCTGCGAGGCGGCTAACATATATTAGTATCACCCATCTAGTGGACTAATGCAAATGCCTTCGCCCTCAAGGGCCACGGGTCAATAGCCCATTCGGCTTCGTTTCATGGGCTATTGACCCGTAGTCCTTGCGGGCTACGGGTCTAATTGTTAATTAGCCTTACCTTGGAACGACATCCTTTCCGAGTACAACAGAAACGATGAAGTCTTCACAGTACGGTGTAGCATGAGTACTGAGAGAATAATTAACATAAAAAGGACGATTTTACAATTCAATTTCACAGAAAAATCAGGGTGAACAATGTCTCGCTGAGCATAGTAAAATGATTATGATCAGATTTTTTACACTAAACATTACCCCAGGTTACTTAATTATAAATCACAAGAGGAACCAGGTTGCAGTCCTCGGTTTGTTTAAATAGTGAGACAAAATCCCAAAACTGAAGCGAAATTTTGTTGTGATTGGGGTGTTCCATAAATTTTGCACAATTTGCTCAAATTAAACGAGAGTGTTAAGAACGTGGAGAAAACAAACACTTTCTTTTTGCAAATTCCGGCAATAAATGTAAAAAGATACTTTTAAGAAATTTGGAAGTGTTCTTCTGGGCCCATGAAAATGGCTTCCACTTATTGCATTGCATCTTTTTACCTATCAAAAAAGATCTAACACAAGGCTTCTACCTTTAAGACGCTGTTACACTCGGTATTTTTTCGTGCAACTTGTCGCAAACTTTTGATTGGTTTGTTGGAAGACGTATTGCTCAACGCGGGTTATAATCGGCCACGGTTTTTGCCACTTGTGTCGTTTTCGAAGATCGCGAAAAATCACAGGAACATGTCGCTGGCTGATTCAACAATCCTTTGCGACAAAAGTTGCAGGACAGATGGTATGCAAAGCAAAGTTTGAAAAATTCGTTGCAACGTTGCGCGGAGCGTTGTGGAAAGTCGAACTAGATTCCAAAGGTGGAAGGGAACATGTGAATGTCAATAGCAGAGCAAACACATCAAAAGGTAACATTGTTTAATTTTCAGCAGAAAATCGCAAATTTAACAACCTACCCACCTTAAGACGCTGGGATTGGAGTAGGCAAAGCACTTCAAGTCAGGATAGATTGGTTTAAGAAGGACCGATAACAACGAGGCAGTGCCTGCACCTAATGAGTGGCCCACTATCATAAGATTGTAACCCTGAGGAAATAATAATAATAATAATAATAATAATAATAATAATAATAATAATAATAATAATAATAATAATAATAATAATAATAATAATAATAATGAACTTGATTTGAGGGAGTGTCAAGTCTTCTGGCAATGGGGGACTAACTGGGAACACTATACATCAAAACATCAAATCAAATTAAATCCAATCAAATGTTATACCCGGAAGAAAGCTTCTCATCGCAGAGCAGAGAACTAACAAATTCAATCCACTTATGACTTTGAGACCTGGAACCAATCTCGGGCCAGATTGGTCGGAGGCAAGTGCTATCACCACTTGGTAATCAAATTTTCGGAGCCAATCGGAGCATTTCCGAGATTTCGGAGTATCACTACTTAAATGAGGAATCAACCACTCGGGGCTGGACATTTTGTCGAGACAAACAATTTAAGGACCTTACCGGACAAAAATTGTAGAACTTTTTTTTAGGCCCGAGATTACAAAACGAGTCCACCGTGAAAAATTCTTGTCAAACTAGCTTGAATGCCTCCATTGCAAGCTATTGTAGTTCTAGTCCATTATTAGGTGTCGAGTGCATTTACATGTAGCACTGGGACAGTAATAGACCATATTCTTATCCTCTGTATTTGACTGGAACTAGCTTGCAGTGGAGGCTAATGCGGGGAAATCTTTTCAAATACAAATACTTTTTAATATATTACCCCGCATTAGCTAGCCTCAATTGCAAGCTAGTTCCAGTCCAATACTGAGAATACGAATAATTATGGTCTATTACTGTCCCACCTTTAAATGCACTCGACACCTAATAAGTGAGCTAGAAAAGGAGGATTTCGATTGTTCTATGACTAACAGCAGCATGCCGTTTGCCATTGATCCAAAAGGCAAAGTTTAATCTCTCTTACTGTATTTCATTTTAACGCAAGACCATCAAAACATACCTCTCCTGCTCTTGAAAAAGCGGACTGAAGAATCTCGCGTTTTTCCAAAACTGACTTCACATAGTGTGCACATCGAAGCATTCCCTACAAAACATGAAAGGTTTATAGCGAAAAAATAAACAAACAAAAGACATACAAGAAGACGGGTGAGAATGGAATAATTAAAGACAAATTCGTGTCGTAACGAGTTGCTAAACTTTAAATTTGGTACGGTACACAAGGATATAAAAAAAAGATAATTATTACCTTATGTGCGTAACATGTTCCTGCGCCCTCAATCTCGAAATCTTGTTGTTGTGCAGTAAGGTCCGTCATTGCATCCTACAGGTAAACAGTAAATAAACAAGTAAATTGATTACTTCATTATTTCTTTTTATTACTGATTCTGTTCACAGGGAGGGAGGGTCGTTAAGTTGAGGAGTTTCCGGAATTGTGGTAGAGGGGTTTTCAAATGAGTGTCGTAAAACCAAAACCAAAGTAATTACTTTGGCCAAACAAAAAGGACAGAGAATCCAGTAAACCACTGAAAACTCGAAGTAATTGCACGCAGCCGACACAAAGCGCGGGAAAACGTGCACGCGCGAGGGGGGGGGGGGGGGGGGGGGGGGGGGGGGGGGGGGGGGGGGGGGGGGGGGGGGGGGGGGGGGGGGGGGGGGGGGGGGGGGGGGGGGGGGGGGGGGGGGGGGGCCACGATTGGTTTTGGTTTCACTTCTCATTGATTGAAAAAGTGGCGCGAGAACTTTGAACCAATCACTGAGTGAAGTAATGCAAAACCAAAGTAATTCGCTAATTACTTTCGACAATCAATTGAAACCCGCTCCAAGTGTCAAAGACCAATCAGTAGCCAATTATTTTAGCCAATCAAAAGCCAGATTCAAATAGCGAGCAAATCATGGTGCAAAAGCTAAGCAGTCCGTTCTAGGCGCGAGGAAACGCGGACTGAATGAGAATGAATAATTCTCCTTCACACTGATATCGAGAACCGCTCCTCCTCCGGCGTGGCATTATTCTCCTTACCTGCCAAGACAGAGAGCCACGAATGGACACCACAACAGACTGGCTTTTATGATCCACAGCGACGTAAAATGGCACTTCATATATCTACAATGAGAGATATTGAAGCTAACGTCAGAGAGTGCAATGTTCAGTTCAATAAAAGGCATGCAGCTGCCCTTTCCGGTGTTGCGAGCGCTCGTAATTAACTCTCTATTTATAATGAAGGAAATGGTAAATACAGATGGAATTGAAATGAAGAGTTGTAATTTTTTTTTCGATGTTGCACAGGGGATACTCGGAAAAATTCCGATTTCTCCATTGCAGGAGCCGAACTTACGACCTTCCCATTACTAGTTCGGATGCTCTGCCACTGAGCTATGGGAGACTTGTTGGAGCTAAGACTCGGGGATACTCGGAAAAATCCGAGTGCTCCATTGCAGGAGCCAAATTTACGAGGGGTACTCGGAAAAAAGCCGCGTGCTCCATTGCAGGAGCCGAACTTACGACCTTCCGATTACTAGTTCGGATGCTCTACCATCGAGATACAGGAGACTCGTGAGAGCTCGGTGCCCAGTGAAATTTTTTCTGCGTATTCCCGAGTCACCATCTAAAAACAATCCCTTCATCGCTTCCCATTTGTCCCCTATCGCTTTCCATTTGTCCCTGTGTAATTTGCATTGTTATTTTAGATTACATTCGGAGATACTAGCATATTTCTTTGCTACTCTAAAAAAAAATCCGAGTCGAAATAAAGTTATGTATGTATGTATCACCTCTAGCCCTTATTATCAATTCTCCTTCCGTTCGATTTCACAAAACGTGATACTCATTTTCAAGCGGACTTTTGTGCCAACATATCCATTCCGTCACGAATGTCACTGTGTTGCCACACAGTTCCCTTCCTACGTCCGTCAATGCTCCGTTTTAAGGGTATTCAAAGCTACACCTATACGGATCAGAGGAAACAAGTCGCAACAGACATCAATCGAATGAGAAGGTGATCGAACTGGCGACCTCCAGTTCGTCAAGAAAAAATGTTCCTGCTGTGATGGCAGCTAAAAGCTTTCAAACAAGACTTACAAGTACAAGCAATTAAAAAGGTGTATTTCTGATTTTTCACCGAAAGTTTTAACATTTGTGATACTTGAATTTTTTATTTGCGTTTGGGATTTGTAACATTTTGCAATAAGGTCGTAAGGTGAAATCCGTATACAATTTGGTTCATTTTTGAGTCTGGAAGTATAACAAAACACTTAATAACTGGCCCTACAGGAAATGTTCCTCAAGGCGAAACAAAACTCACTGTTTCCCCTGGGGACAAATAATTAAATTCTCAGTGTGTTCTGTTGATCATAGGGGCTAAAGCATGGCACAGTTTCCTGTATGTACCTTGTCTTGATAACTGCAATATACCAAATCATCATCTTCCAAACAAGTCTGTAATTTGACTCCAGCAGTATTACCTTCACAGCAGTTATCGCTGTGAATGTGTGCCAGGGAGGGGGCACAGCAAGCACAACACCTAACAGAAAAGGAAAAGGAAGTTTTACAGTGTATTGTATGTAAATAAAAATGTTACTCCTTAATCAAAATAATTATATCCTTGCGCTGTGGTAACATTTTCAGACGGTAGGGGGGAGGGAAGAAAGGGAAGGGAAGGGGAGGGAGTGGATTTAAAAGCTCATGGAACATTATTCTATTTCCAGATGAAGACTAACCCTCACCTGGGTGTTTCGTTTCGACGGTAAACTTCTTATATTTGCCCCAAAGTATTTTCTTTTTGTTAAGAACAACTTCTTGCTGTGGACTATTTCTTCGTGAGATATTTCTTTTTGCCATGACAGCTTGAGGCAACCGTAATCTCTGGCAAACTGTAGTTTCCTCGTTGCAAAGGAGATGGGTTTTTCATTAACGGACTTGAAAATATCTATACATTTCTTTCAAAGTAATATAGAAATATAA
>JALIRR010002233.1:0-15000 GCA_023091755.1 Montipora sp. Colony 1 RG-2022
TGGGGGTAACTGGGTTTCCTTTTGAGACATGTTTGAAACAAAATATAGGATGTTCTTAGGTGACTTTTCTGTTACTATGGTAACCTGTTACATTACAATAATGATGTTGCATGGGTAACATCACTATTACATAAAACAATGTTGTAGATTCAATCTAGAAATTGATGAAGCTTGTTTGAACCACGTTAGCCATAGCTAAATAGTTTGCTCTCATGTGAGCTATGAAAAGAGACAGATCACTGTAACTTTATTGTTTATAGTTCTCGTTTTATAATTATTAACTTGTAATTACAACCTTATAATATTTTTTTTTATCAGATCGCATCTGTGAGGTAAAAACCATGGCTGAAGAAAGGCATTTGATGATGATAAGATGGTCAGGTGAGATTCTCTTTTTTATTCTTTCTTGGGCATCAATGTTAAGGAATCCTCCTCTTTTTGTGATGCAGATAATATGAGAAGGACATCTGTATGGCAACTTTTACACATAGTCAATAGAAAAACCGATATTTGACTTGTAAAATGAATGTTAGAAAGAGAAGTAAAGTGATCCTAGCATTTATCTGGAGAATTTTAGTCATTGGATAGATTTAGCCTCGCGTTCACGGCAGACGTCAAACGTGAAGCTGAAGTTTGCGTTTTGCCAAAGCTCAAAGAAACTGGTTTGATTTTAGCTCCTTTTTTGCCTGTTGTATAGAAATGCCGCGCAACTTCTAACAAGAGAGAGAAAAGTTAGAATAACAGAATTTTCATGCTTTTATGATCCTATTCCGGAATTTAAAAAAATGAAAAAGAAAAGGAACTTTAAGTGTCTAGTCATTGTAGCGCTGGAGCGCCAATTGGGGACACTGTAAACTGAAATTAACAATTAACACAAATCAAGTCAAATGTTGGTTTTTGAGGAGAGGGGAAACTGGAGTACTCGGAGAAAAACCTCTCGGTGCAGAGTAGAGAACCAATCAACTCAACCCACATACGACGCCGAGTCTGGGAATCGAACCCAGGCCACATTGGTGGGTGGATAGTGCTTTCACCATCGACTGCGCCATCCCTGCACCCCCATACGCGGTGTGATGATTTAAAACGGTATGTCTGGCGGTTTGAAGCAACAAAGGTAATAAAGATATGTTTACAATAGCATTTTAGCCGGTGTTTGGCAATTTGAATGTGAATCTCGATAAAAACGAAGATTTTCTAACTTTTATTCCATGTATTCCTATTCCGGAATTCGGTCAATCGAATACACCCTTACTTTTTCAGTGAACTTTAGGTTTTGGTTAAGTTTTTATTTGATATTATGCTGTTGAATAGAAATTACCCTTACGTCATTTTTAACGTAATTGTGTTCTGTTCTGGCAGCTGATGATGACGATGATGATGAAATAGTTGCTGACAGCAATAACAGTGAAAAACCTCAGCGAGAGAGCCCTGTTCGTAAGTGAAAATTAATGGACTTGTTGAGTAACGCTATTCCATGCTACTGAGTGTGCGTATATCAAGTCACGAAGCACTTTGACTTTTGGGCAAAGTGTGCAATATTTAAATTCTTAACATTTGGATCCGTATACTATTTTTCTTGGCGCAAGCACATTTCGTTAAACTATATTGCTATAGCTCGTTGACGTTGCACTTCCGGGAGGTTGTAATCCTGAAAAGGGGCTTTTATTGGAGACTGAGGTCTTGACAACCCGAGAGAAGTTCATCTTTTAGAGTGGAAAGTCTCGAAGTTTTGTCGGTCGGTGGATCGTGTAGTTAGTCAATTCATTAAGTTCAGTTATTAAAGCTGAGTTTAACTTCCAATTTTTTAACTTAGATCAAAGCCGAAACGCAAGACAGTTATTGCAGGATAGTTTGCACAATGTTCAGGACATCAAAGGTAATACTGACTAACTATTTATTTATTTATTTATTTATTTATTTAACAAATTCGCCCAAAGGCAGGTAGACATACAAAAGAACACGAAGTCCCCTATTAGGTTAACCCCTTCTAGATTGGAGAGTAAGGAGTTCGAGTTTTAGTTCGAAGCATGCGTGTTTATCTTTTCCAAATGCGCATGCTCAGGTCAGGAAAATTGTACTTGTTGCCGTATTCTATTATCTCCAAAACGAATGGATCGAGCATCCTGTTGTTTTCACCCTGTCAAAGCTGAAAACCCGTAGCACCATCTTGTGGGGGCCACTTTTGCCGTATAGCTTTTAGGCTTCCCTCAGTATCCTCTTCTTTTCCAAGTCTTCTACTTTCATGCCATCTTCATCTCATACCCCTAGACCCTGTAACATTTGATGTAACTATGACTTGCAGGTGAATTCATTGAAATTGAAAGAATAATTGACAATGAACACGAGGAGTCTAAACACGTACAAGGTAATGTTTCCGCACAGAGCTTGCGTTTAAGAAACAATCCTGGGAAAAAAGAGTCGAGATCCATTTTTCGTCCTTCTGAGTAAGGCCAACAAATTTCCCCTTCTAATTGCCACACTCCGCTCAACTCAATGTTTTCAGGAATAATGGCAAATACCACTGATGTTTAAAAGTAATATTTATTTAATGAAGGTTAAGTATTTTAAGTCCCCATGTAATCCCCTGACTGTTTTAGGGCAGCGCTGGGGGACACTTTGAAGAAGATGAATGACTTTAAAAACAATTCGTCAACTTGTTGATTGTTCCTGTCTGCCTTAGTTTTTGTCATGTGTCGTAATAAAGACACAAACGTTACATGCGAACGCTTTTCCACCTTTTATCTCTTTCATTTTTGTTACTTCATCAACTCATTAAAGCAAATACATCGTTAAATTTAGTTCTTGTTTTATAAAAGTACTTTTTCAAACTAAAGGACGAAACTAGGATATTCTTGCAAGGGCTCTTTCTAAATTGGCCACATCAAGCCTTATTGGCCCGTTGATTGATTTATAAAATCAGAACCGTGACCAAAAATCTAAGTATCTCTTTCATGAGTGAACTTTTCTCCCACTGGGATTTGTTATTTGGAACATTTTTAGAATTTATTTCAACCTTTTATCGTTTTCTAATCGCTAATCCGAGCAAATGAAATGTCCTAAAAATAAGAAAAATTCGCAACAAGCATCAACTCTTGCCGCTTCTTGCATCATCGGAAACTGAGACAGTGTTTATTGTCATTCATTTTATTCCTGTACAATATCGTCAATTTATTCATGAAAAGTCATGAGTGACATTATAAAATGCGAGTTCATCATCGGTGCCAAGTCGTTGCTCAAGATGTTGACTCAGACTATTCTTAGTAAGGATTTTGCTTTTTGTTTATTTTTTCACTTTGTTCACTTTTTTATATGCTTGGCCTTAGAGTTGCGCTGGAAGGGTTGTAATTTCGGGGTTTTTTTTTCATCTTGCGGCTTGTGTAAAAAATCGCGGTTATTATTTCTAGACGTATTTAGCTTAACTTTTGTCTGCCGCCGCGGAGAATGCGTTAGTTTTTATTTCGTACCAAGGAAAGAGTCGGATTTTCCTGCGTTAATTCAGCTTACGACGTTCATTGGGAAAGGAAGTCTTTTGTATGCTTGTCGCTTACGCTAGCGATTATACCACATTTCTCTGGCGTCATTTCTAACTCGATGATTTTTGCAGAACGGGTGTACATGACACGCTGTGGAATTCTCATCTTCAATGCCTTTTGCACAATAATTGACTCCACAAAGTGCATTTACTTTTGCAACTGATACTCGCCCGCGAACGATCATCATTTTTCTACGTGCCTTAGCTCGTTATCTTGTAGGATTGTTACAATGTTTCTTTTCTTTTTCACAGGGCAATTGAACGATACACAGCAAGAACTCAAAGAAAACAATGAGCTTGTTGTTGAGTTGCAAGGTATCCGACTCGTAATTAGATCATAGACGTACGTTTGTAGGTCAATTTACCTAAGCCTTTTCTTCATGTTCTCCGAAGAGAAGTTATGAATAATTTTAAATTGTTAAATCTATGGTCTTGGATAGCTCCCATATGAAACAGTTTCATTAGGTACAGTTATGAAATGTTGGGATTTTTTACTGTAACTTTTTTTATATGATCCAGTTGATTTTAATTCAAAATGTGTACAGGTCCTTTTTTGTTGTTTTCTTTTTTACTTTTTATGATGTTTTTAACCTCGATTGCTAACTTGTTTAACACCGGTGAAGTTTTTAGCTTTTTAACAGCACTCAAGACAACATTGCAACAGAACCACACCTTTAAGTTTACGATGTTTCTTTTGACGCCTAATGTAAGCGTTTTTGTTGATCTTATTTCAGAGGAGCTGAAAAATGCCCAGTCCTATACAAAAGACTTCAAACAACAAATATTAGATCTCAGAGGTACAAATTATCTCGCTGTCATCATGACCGTCTGATTCAACTTTTTAGCACTGAACACTATTTGCTCCCTTAATTATAATTTATTTACCTTTAATACCTTTATTCTTCTCAACTTTCCTATTCTTATATCTCATTTATCATCGGAGCTTGTTTACTCTGGTTAATTGCCGCGTTACTACTTTGTCGAGTTATTCACTGGGCTATTGGTTCAGCAATATGACCTCGACGTATGTCGCCATGGTTATTTAAACCGGTTTAGTGCAGTTCTCGTCCCAGGTTTATATGATGCTTTTTAACCCGACCTTGATTTTTAATTCGTTTTTAACCACTCTATTCATCACTATCTTGCGCTTCATTCTTCTGCATGTAAAAAGTCTTCTTGCTGCATATTTTTCTTAAGGAAGGTGCCTCCTAATTCAAAGGTATTTTTGCGCGGTTTATGATTTTTATGAATATGCGGTTTTAAAAGCTCTATTCATCACTATCTTCAACTTCTGCATGTAAAAAGTCTTCTTGCTGCATATTTTTCTTAAGGAAGGTGCCTCCTAATTCAAAGGTATTTTTGCGCGGTTTATGAATATGCGGGAAAAGCAGATCTCAACATGTGTTATTGAAATCCACAATGGGGGTAGCCACACTGACATTTTTTTAAGATAATTTATGAACAATATTTGTAAAGAGCTTTTGAAGTACAAAGCAAAGCATGGCGTACTTTTCCAAAGTGAAGCTCAATTATCTCTGAAAAATGCATGGCTACCCCCAATTTTTGTTTTGGATACCAAGAGCACTTACTAAGATCTACTTCTCCGCATAGTTTTAAACCACGCAAGAATATCCCGTTATTAGTAAGAACCACCCATAGGAAACCCGAGTATATCGAGATGCGCAGAGCGTATGCGCAATAGCAATAGTAGGCACCGTCCTTAATTTAGCGTTGGTCTCCTGATTACTTTAACAGACAGGTTACTAGAGGAACAAGAGCTTACTCGGAAAAAGGAGGAATTTGTGGCGCAGTTGAAGAGTAAGTTGTCTCAATGAGCCAGTCCAGTGCATGGTTGTCACTTCTGGTCCCAGTTGCTCAATGGCGGAGAACTGTATCCGGTGAATAACTCACTATCCCTCAGTTTCAATCTCTGCCAAGATTTCAGTATTTGCACTCGTAACCGTGAATATGCACCCCCTAACAAATCTAGTTAAAACGAGTAAGAAAGTCTTGGCCAAGGTTTAACGTGAAGTATCTTTTACACTGTGGATAGTGACTTATCACTCCACTGGATAAAGTTTTCCAGCCTTTGAACAATTGGGACCTGATCGATACATTCGAGAGACTTGCGGTAAACGTCAGGCTTAAATTTGCGTTTACCAGAAATCCAACAAAGTTGCTTGATTTTAACTAATTTCCTGCTTGTTATCCACAGTTATTTTACAGCCCAAATTCTTTCAATTTTACGCGTGTGAAGAGGCTAGTTAGGCTAATTAACACAAAGACAAAAGAATAATTTGTTGGTGGTCATTTTTGCATTCGGTCAATAACCCCCCATTAATTTTCGATAACTGGTATCACGCAGTATCACCCCCGTCTACGTCGATTTATGTCGTGCGATCATTCTCGTCGAAAAAAAAAACAAACCCAGCGGAAGAAAGGCAGCACAAGAGTTTCAACTTTTCATTTGTATTACTTTACATGGAAGAAAAACAAACTCGTTTTGTAGAATCAAGTGATAATGACATTAAACAGCTGGTCGCAAATCCTGTTGCGGAGAGTACAAAATAGACCATTTTCGAATTCTCTCGGCTGGACTGGATCTAGCATGAAATGGAGGCTTATGCAGGCAAATCTTTTCAAATGCAAATTAATTTGCCCGCATTAGCCTCCATTTCAAGTTAGATCCAGTCCAACCGTTAGAATACGAAACTGGCCTATTAGTGAGCAAGATGTGATGTCAATGTCTTTTAAAGGTGAATTCCTGGAGCATTAGTTAAGAACACCAACATGGCCGCCGTTCCTTTGTTTAGGGACACCAATATGACCGCCGGCGTGACGTCACGAGAAAACGCTCTATTGCTTTCGTACACTACCTAACAAAAGTGTAAACACCGAGATAGTCTAGAAACATTAAGTAGGCAGTGGGATGGGTGGGGTAACAAGGTTGCTTGACTTTCTTTTAATTGGCAAATGAGAGCACAATTCGCTTTTCCTTTATCTTATTCAACATTATAGATAACATCCCTTGCAATTGTTTATTACTATGTTTGTTTCTCAGGAGAAGTCAACGAACTAGCACGAGAAAAAGACCTGCTCTCTTTGGAGAGAAAATGCGAGCACCACGCTACTGAGACAGCGATAAATAATGCACGAGAAATGCAGAAACAAGCGGCTAAGAGTGCAAAAGACGCTGGCAAAAATAAAGGTATTGTGTTGGAGCGAAATACTACCAAGCATCTCCCCTATGGACGTATCAAGATTTTGTGCGAAGTCCGCTGTAAGAAAGTGTTCCCCTCCCTTAAAATTTGTCTTCCGCTCCCCTCATTTTTCTAGGAGTTATGGTGGCATAGCATAAATTGAGGGAGTATTCTTCGCATACCCACCTAACTATTATTACCTGTTGTTGTTTTCTTCAGTTGAGCTGAGCGCCGTAACGGAAGATAATAAGGTTCTAAAACAAAGAATACATGTTCTGGAAAGTGAACTGAAAAAGTAAGTGGAATAATTCTGGGCCCGGTTGTTCAAAAGCCGATTAACGCTAATCCCAGATTAAAAATTAACCAAGGAGTTTATTTAACACTGAAATTCGGCAGAACTTTACATTAGAAGAAGTCAACCTTGAAAAACAAAAATAAGCAAACGAAACTTTCACCAAAAAGTCAAAAACATGAAACAAAAGTTAACGCTAATCCTGGATTAAGTTAATCGCCTTTCGAACAACCGGGCCCTGATCACCAGAGTCAGTTTTCGGTTACTGATTTTTAAGCTCTTTTGTGCACAGAAAACAAATGCTAGTAAACGGCAAAATTTTGCTTGAGTATTTTGCTAGCCTTACCTCTTATTCTTTCCATAAAACATTCCATCGATGTTTTTCTTTTGTTGTAGATATCGAAGAGAAAATAGCCGCTTAACATCTGATCAGTCTCGGCTTCAGGCTACATACCGAGAGATTGAAAACCAGAGTAGATTTTTAAGTGAAAAAATCGCGCGGCAGCAGGTTAGTATACTGCTTATTTCCACCGTTTCAAATCGATCATTGTGTTGTTTGTATACAAAAGTAAGAAGTGCTGTTTTTGTATCGCAGACAACAATGCAAGGAAAGATCGAAAGGGAAATTACAGAGAAAAAGCTCACGGAGGATCAGGTACAACGAACTCGCTAAACCTCGAAATTTCATGGCTCTCGGTATCATTTGCTTCGTGTTATGGCGCTGACAATTTTCTTAAAATAACCCATCAGTATATAGTTAGAAATGATCTTCTTGTGTTTCTCGCCACTTTTGTGTGCTGTCTCCTGAAGTGACCAAGGTTTCGTGCTCAGGTTCAACTTTGTTCGAAATATGCATGCTCAAAACGTTAAAAGGGCTTTAGAGATTTGAACTCGCTCCTGGGATAAGACCTTTGCTATAGCGATGGAAGCAGGGACTCAACAGTGTTCTCCTTTGTATCAGGCAAGCGCTCTCGAAGAAAGACTGCATGATACAGAAGAAAAACTAAAGAAAAGCCAAGAAGGAGCACAGGCGCAAATACAACGACTTACTGACACCAATTCGCAGCTGGTGAGTTTCTTTGTGAATGGGAAACTTTATTCATTCACGTGCCTTGTTACCCTTGTCCCTTGTTGCAAGGAAAGCACGTAAACGAACCAACAGATTTTTTTTACACCAATATACACGATGGAGACCGTGCTCCGTTATGTAGCAAACCTTGAATGGTAACAATACTTCATGTGAATTACTACAATCATCAACATCATCATCATCGTCGTCGTCGTCGTCAATGCTATCATAATTGTTGATGTGATGGTTAGCATTAATGTTATCATTGTCAGTATCATTAGTATTAACATTGCTATTCCCCTGTGTTTTTTAGTGGATGTACATCCTGGCAGGAGTTGTGGGACTCATCGCCTTCATTGCAGCTTTCCTTTTCGATATTGTGGAAGTTCAGCCCGGTGGACGCTCGCGAGATTTTTGGAGTTAACATATGTTTTGTGATCTAGTTAGCGCCATCGCTGTACACTGAACTTGCACCCAAGAAATCGATTTTTCATAATTGCGGTTTGTTTGTAAAGAAACATTTGAATTTCTTGTAAATGCAACCGCCGCTTGTGTTGGATACAAGTGGTAGTCGCTTTCTCTGATCGCCCTTTCCGCCGTCATCTTACATAAAAATATGCGTATAATTATACAGCTTTATTGTCATGTTTGAATCTTTGTACGTCGCTATCCAATCAAAGAAGAAGCCACAACATATTTACGATGGACGAAAACCGGAAATAAGGTGTTTTCCTTTCTAACTTTCCTTCATGCTACAACATTTGTATTGCTAAATGCCTCTTTTGCCATCGACCGCTGAAGAAAATGAGAAAACCATTTCCGGTTCCCGTCGAACGTCCAACTTCCGTCCAGCTTCTTGTGCACGTTAGTACCATTTTCGGATTAAGTGTAACGAAAACCTTTTTAGGTTGCCATAGTAATTTTCGCCAACCTTCTCTTCCAAAAAGTCGTCCCTGTTTAATTTACGAACGACACTCAATTTTACCATTCCTTGTTTTTTCCTGTAACGAAATGACTGACAGTTTGCGCTCCTTTCGTTTGGTTTGAATTAACATCAAGCCAGGTTTTTCCTTCTCGGGTGGAGGTACTCTAATTTTTATACTTTGTCAATGATGGGCTATAGGGTAAAGTTAGCTATTCCCGGAAATGGTTTGGATGCTCCCAATTCCTGTCTTTGATGGACTTTGTAAGGAAAACCTTAACGTCAGGGAAAGGATCACTATAACTGGTGGCAAACCATTTTTCGTCCCCCAAACACAAATCAACCACACGACCTCTTGTGCTGATCTTTGGAGTTTTTTTTAACAAATCAAATTTACACAAATTTATTATATTACTATGAATTCTGTGAACTTGTATTGCAAAATGTAATATTTGTAAAAAGCATAAAAATTATGGTTTTGTAAGTCTAGTTGTATAGTTGGAAGGTTCCACATTCCATCTAAGTGATACTTCGGTACATTTGAGATCTCATTTCTTCATATAAAGTAACTCTTGTGTTCTACCACTTGCGTACCATTTGAAAGTGCACTGTTTTATCCACGAGTGTCCTTTCAGAAATGTACTGTAATATTCAACATGGGGCTGAATCCTTATTTTCAAGAGTTGATCAGATTGCAACCTCATTCGTATGTGGTAATTCTTGGCTTTCATTTACCCAAACACCGACCTTGTTTTTAACGAGAACTTAAGAAAAAGTTTTCTAAAGAAAAGAGTTCACGTATTGGCCTCGTTTGTATAATGACGTCAGTCGTGACGTAATGAAAACGAAGAAATTCAGATCTGATCTGGCACCCACAATATTATGTGCAACGTTTTTGAATCGATTTGAGTTCGATTTGAGTTTTCCCTTCGCAATCTGGCCTTGATTTCCTTTACGAGAACACTATTAAAAAAACAATCTCAACGTTGCACAATACATGGTAAAGAAATGTGACAGAAAGGATGGCTTTTGTAACCGGATTGTTTGCACCTTGGCACAGATTAGCTGACAGTAGCCTTGTCATTCATGCGTTGTGCATACGAGTCATGGAGTTCTATTTAACACCACATTGGATCATCGGTTTGTTATCCGTTTGAAATAAAAACAACTGCTGGCTTTGATTTTATTAACTTCCCCTTCATTTTGTGCAGTGAGTTTACCGAGCCCAATTTTAAAGAGAAAGTAACTCTCCTTTTTATCGTACGCTGACACGCTTCTGAAAGTACAACTATCCTCTTGACGTAATAGTCTTCAGCCCCATTTGTTTTGTTTGCAAATGTTGATAAATTCCTTTGATGTTTTTAGAAATTCGACCGAAACTCGCGGTCAGCACGCGGCTATTACAACGGAACTCGGACATGTCGCTTATGAGTCTTCCTCAGCCCGTCCCCTCTCCCGTACGTGTTAGTTCGACTACTTTGAAAATGTCACGTGTTGTTTGTTATCTCAGACAAGAAAGCCGATGTGCATGAAATATCCTTTCACTGGGTCTTATTTACTCATTCAAAAGTACTAGAACACTATATACTGTAAACTGTTCCTTAGTTTGATCACGCAACAAAGGAAAAGGTCGTAGATCACACAAATGACTCGGGCAAGAAAACGCGTCCCTTTTGATTTGAGAGGGACGATCTTCCCGTCGGTGTGCTTGACACCGGCCTCAAGTAATCCCTGCTGTATGGTAAAAACTCAAACCCCGCTTGTAAGTACCCATTATGATGGCATGTACATACTGGTGAAGTGTCCACTGTGACGTAGCTGTAGTTAGACGACATGTCAGTGGTTGTACTGGATAGCGGCTTAGCCTCGAGTAGAATTCCTTCATCCAGGTAATTGAATGGATAGTGCTGTCGTGCGCATGGCATTTTCTTCTTCCTTCTTCGGCGAGTACCTGGTGTAGTTACTGTGGTAACTGTTGTAGAGTCTGCACTCGTTGTAGTAGTTGTTTCGATTTCGAAGCCCCCATTCCGTTTGCCCAGCGGAATTGAACCTCCGTTTCTCATGGAAACACTTTTATCGTGTGCCTTTTCCTTCATTACTTGTTTCTCCATATTACTGTTGTAAAAGAAAGGGTCCATGAGCTATTTGAAGTAACTTGAGAAAAGATAGTTTTTCACTTGTCTTCGCTTAACAAAGCGCTGGCCAAATGGCGGCGATCTCACCCTCGTTCGCAATGAACAATTTTCTCGCTGAATCAACGCCACCCCCTCCCAATACTTTTGGCCAACATCTGAAATGTTAGATCTCTTAGTTGATGAGGTAAAGAAAGTAATTTGCCTTTATTAGTGTTGGTTATTGTTTTTGCCGCGCGTCTAACATCGCCACCCAACAAACGTAGGCCCTCGCTTTCTTGTTTCCTACTATAATCTTTTATTGTCTTAGTGAGCAGTTCCGTTATCATTGACCAGATGAATTAATACTTCTGATGGACTACGCTGGAGATTATAGCAGAATAACGAAGAATGAATTACCTTCGAAGACGTTTGTCGTATATCAAGAACAAGAAAGCAACAAGCCAGAGAAGCAGAAACAAGAGTGGAATAACAATCAAAGCCGCTGCTTCGCCACCTGACACCTGTTTGGACAAGAAAAACTGGTTGTGACTCCCTTGAGAGCAAAAAATGATACGGGAACGCCTTTTAAGCAGTCTAAAGTGTTTGTGTTTTACTTTACCTTGAGTATTCGGGCGACGTTTTCCGCGTTGTCCGGATCAAAGAAGCAAGAGATTGTTTTGTTGGGCTAAAAGAAAAGAAACAAAGAAGCAGGATGTAAGAACTTGGTTGAAATATCGACAGTCGACTGTCGATTTAACTCCAGTATTCATGTGGTGCCGCCTGAAGTATTAGATCGGTCAGAAACCGGTGTCTGACAATTGCAGACTGCAGACTAACCCTAAATCACAATTATTGAAAGCTAACCGTTTTAAAACCGGTTCTTAGACTTGAATAATGTTTATCAGCGCTATTTGTAGGCAGTCGGCAGTCTGTAAATGTGAGACACCGGTCAGAAACCCATGACCATGGGTTCCTGGATTGGTGCTATCTGAAGAAGCATCTTAAATGAATAGGAATACGGACCGATTCAGCTAACTCAATGTTTTACCCAATTCAAATCTCTCGGGGTTAAGTTTTTCTGTGTGTTGCATTTGCATGATTATGTGACATTCACATTTAAATGACAGGGAAATACTTCGAACAAAACGTTTTAATCCCAAAGGATTGAGTTATAGCTGAATCGACCTATTGGTGTGGCGAGAGGGACTTATGCTAACTAAGGAAAACAGATTAATAGAAAAATGTAACTGGAAGCAATAATTTCCCGAGGAGCAAATAAATGCCATGATTTCTGCTATATTTCAATCGCTTGTCTTTATAGGCATAAGTATTGGTCAGGTTGAACAGAAGAGAAAGGAGACAGTACACGACGGGTGTCTCGAAAACGAACTGACCTCTAAGACCCGTAAGACTCCAAAACTCGGAAACGAATAAAGTACCCCAAAACCCTCAATTTGGCTAACCCTAGGCCTAACTAGGCCTAAAGTCGGTTCAGTTTTAGGCCTAGGATTACCCAGTACGCGACGCGTACGCTTATCAAACTTGGCGTTCTTCGCATGCAGGAACACTTGGGAACATACAGGGTTTATAAGCGGCTGGGAAAGTGGGATATACTTCACTGGGAAGGGATAAACACTCTTCTTTAGAGGTCTCCAACTCTATCATTTGACATAACTTCTCAAATTATCCTGTTTTTTAAATAAAGAAATAAAGATTTGTATCTGTACACCTCAGCAGCACGTAGAAATCATCAGCCTCAACCGAGGCTTCACACGGTCAGCGGTTTGTTATCGATGTAAGGACATGCGCATATTTCGAACTTGGCGGGATAGACCAAAATGGCGTCTGACGACTGACTTATCTTCAGCAAACAATACAGTATTTGCAAACGCAAGCTTATGTTGAACTTGAACTGCAGATGGAGAGAGTTACAGAAGAGAATAATTCATGATTGTGGAATTGAAGATTCTGTTGCAAAGAGGGGATATGCGGACCATGGAGTGGAAATGTTTTGTGTTTTTTTTTTGGCAATGGCTATTCGTACTGGACCCGTACATACACTGACCTATCTTTGCCATTCATATGGGAGTCTCCTTAGAATGATCACCGTATCACAGGTTCGAACCCGAACCTTGAACGACATTACCATGCAGTTAATGAAAGCTAACCGTTTTAAAATGGGTGGTTAGACTTAAATACTGTTCACCAGCGCTATTTGAAATGGGTGCTTAGCTAGACTTAAATGCGAGAAACACAAGGCAGGTTTTACGTGAAATTAAACAGGCATCAACGCCGTTGTTTGATAGCTAAACTGTATATAAAAGAATTAAAGACTAGGTAAGACTTTCCGAGTGTTATTGAACCTGTAATAATCATTCTAACTGAAGACTCCCGTATGAAAAGCAAATCTTGGTCGGTGAACGGGTTCCGTCCTAATAGCCACTTTGTTTTTTATTTCGTACGAAACACATACGTCGCTGAATTCGATGGATTTGCTCATACGCAAAACTCTCTGCCTGATGAAAGTTCAGAAAGTGAGCCTGGTGAACAGCGTGTGGAGTTTCTCATGGACCTGAACGTACGACTCAATGACTACTTTAGAGGCAGCGAAAGTAGAGACAATTAATGGATTCAATGCGGTTATGCCAACAAAGGGTGGAAGAGAAAGAGTCTTCACCAGCAGTATCATGAGAGATTTTCTTGAAACCAGGCTAAGGTATGTGTATCCAAACGGCATCAATCAAATTTAACTCATCATTCGCATCAGTTTGCAAACAATCGGCACTGGATTTGGTAATACCAAAGATATCGTTGACATCACCGATTATGTCCCAACAAGAACCTCATTGGCTGTCGAAACGAAGGGTCTTTTGTTCCTGTGGTTGGCACATTTGAATAACAAAAGCAATGTTTGTAAACAGATATCTTCCCTATCGGTATTTGGACCAAATGTAGGCTGGGATGTGGGATTTGTGGTAACCCCCACCTGTCAACATACCATTCCCGCGCTTTTCTTGATTGCTTATCGTTAACTGTCTACTTGATTGCACCCTGCCTGCCGTAGGCACTGTTTAACGAGAACGGTCAGATATTAAACGCAATCTCAGAACTGCCTTTATAATTATTTTCTTACCGTTCCATACAAATGGAAATACGTCGGTGCGCAGTCTTCAGCGGACAAATCAGAATCCCATGAACACTTGCTGTGCCTGCCGAACAAATCACTGTTTCCAAAGGTATATGAACACTACCAAAAAAAGAAAAGATACTTTCAGAAACAATCGTTTGGGAGATTAAAACTGAAATTAGCATCAAGTACTTAAAATAACACGATGAGATATTTTTAGGTGGAGTGAAAAAAAGCTTCAAAGAAACTGGATCTCTCTGGAATTAAGAAAAAGGGATTATTGAAATGCAAGGGGAACAGGCAGTTAACTTTCACCCATATCAAATCCCCCACATTGAACCTCGCACAAACTGGCTCCCGTCCCCGTAACGGAAAACAAGCGCCTAACATGGAGAAATTTGGAAAGAGTCACGTGAACATTTGTAAACCTAAAGGTCCGTTTAAACGGTTTCAACATTTGACCAATATTCGTCCAACAAAAGTTGAACGGGTGTTGGAAAAATGTTGGATGCAAAAACAAATTTGTGCGGAGGCCGTTCAAACGGTTCCAACATGGCACCAAACAAAGAACCAACAATTTCGCGAAATTTAATTGCGAGGAACTAAGAACTAGAAACCAGACTCTCTCGTCCAGGAAAACTACGCCATATTGAATTTTGCGGCCTGGTGTGAGCATGCGTGCGTGTGTTCAACATTATTGTTGAACAAAGTGTTCAAACCACAGGCTTCAACACCATTCAACAT
>JALIRR010002233.1:20000-35000 GCA_023091755.1 Montipora sp. Colony 1 RG-2022
TACCATCACAAAATAGTTTGCATGCGAGAGGGAACATGTTTCGCCTTGAAGAATTTTGCTATAACGTGCTGCAACCGAGTTATTGCCATTTTACAGCAAACCGAGATGTTCTGTTTTTAACTGGGGTAATTTTAACCATGATTTTAAAGCTTCCAGTTTTTTCCTCTTCTTGCCAAATGAACTTCAAATATTGACAAATACGATTATTATTTACCGATCTGTTGTCAAAATTAAAACAAAAGTATCCTTTTACAAAGTGGTTTAAAATCAAGTCGTGTTAAATATTCCAATTTAGAATTAAGTGTTACTAACCAACCAGGGACCATCAAAGATAATCTGAACGCGTAATTTTTTATCTGCGTAACTGGAAAGCACTCAGGGCTCATATGCCAGAAATTCCAATCTGAAGCAGAATTTGCAAGAGTAGGAGTGAAAAAACGCTTTCGTTCAAAAATGAACAATGCGCAAAGAAATCAACGGCTGCGAATTGCAGTGAAATTGTTGCATTGCCTATGATATTTTTACATAACGAAAGTTTATACTCATTTTAAAAAGAGATCATTTAAGTTTCGAACAAAGTATCTTTTTTGAAAGTTTAGTGATCCCTTTTAGTCTCAAGAATGGAACTATTTTAACCGTTAGAGTCGCAAATAAAGATATGGTCATAAACTATAAATTGTCAATGCATTTTCAGATTGGCGTGTTGTAAAAGAATTAGTGAATAGAGAACAACTGACGAGTCATACAATTGTTAAAATCACATTCAAAAAAGAAATTACAGAAAGAAGAAGTGGCAAATTTCGTTAATGGTTTAAAATTCGTAGTCAAGGAATTTTTAACAGGAGGTGAAAATTTCACGACAGCGACATTATTACTGTGGGATATAATTAGGTGTTATTTTATGCAAAAAATATTCTTTTATTCTGTTTTTAGCCCTTACAAAAGATACATTTTTTTATTTTTTGTCATGACGAGACTGGCTCCTATAGAGCGTTTTCACATGACGTCACGGCGGCCATGTTGGTGTTCCAAAACAAAGAAATGGCGGCGATGATGGTGTACCAAACTAATCCTCCGGGAATTGAACTCTCTTTTTATGCAAATACTTTCTTTAGTTTCAGTAATCCAATATGGCTGCTGGTCACGTGAGTGAAAACTCTCTATACCGTAGTTGACGTAACTCTCCTGCGCAGTCGTTCTTTACGGCAACGTTGCGTGACGACACCAAGTACGGCCTCGTCGTCTGGGTCTTTAAGCCTCGTTTTGACTACTGACGCAAGCATAAGCATAAGCAGCTTATGCTAGTGAAAACGAACGTCGACATATGCATCAAAATCATCCACGGCATCCGCCATTTTGTTCAAATGCTCAGACGCAGGGAATCCGGAACGAGTGCTTTAATTGGCCAGACGTAGCAAATTTCCTTGTGCTTATGCTGCGTTTCGCAACCATATAAAGCGCACGGACAAGAAAAAGGAAAAATTGTGCTTGTGCTTGCATTGCTAGTGAAAAGCAGGCTTTAGCAACCACGACGGCAGCGGCGACGCAGGTTTTGAAAAGAACTTGAGCATACAGCAGTCTATTTTTTTATTGTCTCAGGCCCCCCATTTATTCATGGCCTTAAGTTACGGTGTTCCAATCAATAACACTTATGCGTAATGACTTCTGATTAGCTGATTTCACCCCAAGCCTCGAATTCATAAATCAAACTTGTAAATTTTAGCTTGAGCTGAATCCCAAAGGAACAAACTTGTAAAGAAAACCAACGTGTAAACAGCATTGCATGCCCAGATGATGTGAATAATTTTGTGCTAACGAGTCTTGGCGGTGAATTTGTGAGCATATGACGTCATCATGAATAAGTCCTATTCAGTTGTGGCTTACTTCGCTAACACCAGTGTACAACAAGAACAATTTGAAAGTGACGTTTGTGTTGGCGTTGCAGAGTCGCTGCTGAACGAGGTTAACTATCAATAGAGTTATTTCAGTAGAGTTATGACTTAGAGTTAGAGTGTACGACTTCCAAAATCCTGAATTCAAGCTTTTGGACTGCCAAATCCTGAATTCAGGATTTTGGAAACTTAACTCTAACTCTACGACATAACCGTCTATGAAAATAACTCTAAGAATAGCTGTCCCCCTGCTAAACCTCAGTTTTATCGAACATAATACCACGGGCTGTCAATCATCTAAAAATAGCAATGCATTAGGAGACTGCGTAGCCAAAAGCCCTGCTCTGTTTTGCATTCAAAAACGCCCAGACACAGAGGACCCCTACCCTCCGTTTCAGGAGCCCATTACTAAGGAGCGAACAACTTCCATACTAAGCCTGTGTCACGGCATTTTTACAGACCGATCTATTTTTAGACCACCCTTTCCCTCGGAAAAAAAGGCCGTTCCGATCCGTGACACAATGACAAGTTAGTTTCTTGTGATCCGTGAGTCTCATTCGCGGGAAATTCAATCTGAAAATAAATCGGTCTCTGAAAACGCCGTGACAGGAATATAGGGCAGTCGTTCGCTCCTACTCATGGACTCCTGGCCGTTTGCAATAACGTCTCAAACAATTAATTTCAGCATCCTTTTCTTTCAATGCTCAGAATGACTTCATACAAGTTGGTGGCAGTACGGAATACACCCTTAGTGCTTGACGTGAATGAGAATAACGTTGAACCACAACCCGATGTCCTCAAGCATACGCCGACGAGTTTGTCCGATGACGAAG
Organism: Montipora sp. Colony 1 RG-2022; assembly: GCA_023091755.1. Classification (NCBI taxonomy): domain Eukaryota; kingdom Metazoa; phylum Cnidaria; class Anthozoa; order Scleractinia; family Acroporidae; genus Montipora; species Montipora sp. Colony 1 RG-2022. Next base: position 22,726 of record JALIRR010002233.1, read on the forward strand.
ATCGTGGTGATTCGGAAAAGACTTTCGGACTTCGTGCTCGATCTCAGAGCCTCAAGAACCTGACAAGACGAGAAGAACCTGAACCAATCACGAGGTCTAAAAGCCTTAGAGATGTAGACACGGGAGACCTTAATGTCAGCAGGGCTCGGGTGGCATACATTGAGAGCTGGAATCCTATTAACCCGGTTGGGCGGGGAAAGATAGCTAAAAGAATTAAAAGCTGGGAGAATAGTTTGGATACCGAGGAAGATGATGCTGAAAAACTGAAAAGTTACCATAACGAGATGGAGAGCGGAAAGTACAGTGGGTCAAGATACAACGGGACATCGGCTCAAGACTACGATAATTACAAAAGGAATGAAACTAGCGACTATAGATACGAAGGCTATGGGAATTACAGATCAGAATCTGCACAATATGCGTACGATAGCTACAGGGATCGTCAGTCAGAGGTAAGATCCTTATGAGCACATCCTATACGTACGGTGAAATATAGGGTTTGGCAAGACCTTATACCATGCGATCATAAGAGGAATATTTTACTATTGGCCCGTAAATAATGTAAGGATTACATCGCAACCAATTACTTTAGTGGGGTAACGAGGTATAATGGTCGCTTGAAACGTTTCGTGTTCCTGCGAAAGAATAGCTGATAGGCTGCTTGTGTTCCGCTGCAATTGGAAGGTCTGACAGTTTCTTGCTTGTACGTCAAGACTGAGTTAAAAAGAAATAATTTTTGGTACAGTAAAGTTCGTCGGTAATTTCGGGTGACAAGGTAACAGTTTGATGGCAAGCCTTTCGTTACATTTTAATATAATAAGGCTTCAAACTGACTAGTCAGTTTATCTTGTAAAGGACACGAGATTCGGTTAAAATGTAGAAAAATGATTGTAAACGACCGTCTAGTTGAAAACAATTTTAATAACTCCATAGAAACGCATTTAAGAAGTACCATTAGGTTTATAAACAGGAATTCCAATTATATACAGTGAAGTTCAAGTGGAGTTCTTATGCTATACTGAACCATCAAACATGGTACAACATTCGTGCTAGAACCTTTCTCGAACCTTTCGATTCTTTAACAATTTGCTTCCGCGCAACTTTCCCCGATTTCGTTCGCTTCAATCAGTGTGCAAACAAATGTATGCAAGTCTTTGTTTCATATCCTAAAGGCCAGGATTGTTTGACAAAACGGTTTTAAATGACTTCGCCTTTTTCAAGTCCCACCCACTCGCTGAAAAAGTGCCGTTTATTGAAAATCATCGAAAAAAAATGCTTAAACATTGCCGCATTCAATGTTTTACCATTTAACAAGTAATGATATGTGAAAAATTTAATCAAGGCTAACTCTGAAGGAGCTATATGAAATTCACGTGCGGAAACTATTGGAGAAAAATGGGGGTCACATATAATGATAGTAGTAACTGATGTCGGCTTTAATAATTTTGACTTGTGAGCGCTGCAACGATCAGTTAGTACAAAAACATCTCAGTTGAAGTCCTGTCAAAGGCTTTCTTGTTGTCATAGCGAATGAACCATTAAAGCGTCAGCGCCAATGCAAATTTTTTCTTTAGTCTTATTTGACTCCATACCTTAAGAAAATCTTTATGATGCAAATGTATGCGCAAACAGGATAAGACAAGCACTTTCTTCGAGAATAAATCTTCCCTTGTCATTCATTCGGGTCGGATTAGCAAACAGCGTACTTCAGCAAGTCAGTGGCTTTCACATTATGTCTCTCTATGAAATGTTTTTTTGCCCCAAAGGAATGATAAGAGGAAAGTATACAAGTTCTCGCGCACAAACCAGTCACAGCAACGCCGTGCTTGAATGCTGGGTAACGTGACTTTTTATATCTGTCACACAATAGTTGTCACGCAAAGTTGATACGGTAGGCATTTTGCGGATGCACCTACAAATATGTCTAGGGGAAATATCTTCTTTTTTAAACTCTATTTCGAGGGAATCCATCGTTCACATTTGGAAAACCTCATTTTTAATGTACTTTCGAAACTCGAGGCTTTAACGACCTTTTTTCACACGGGTCGTTCATATTGCTTTCAAAATACACCGCCAATAGATTGTTCCAGAGATAAGGCACTGTCAAATTTGTTTGCTTTAGAAACTAATATTGTGCCTACACAAGACTAGACAAACAAATTCGCACGGTTCTGCGAAAAAAGGTCAACTTTTATTGAGTAAAATGTTTAATTTCTTTTCGGCAGCCTAAGAGATTTTGAAATCCATCATTTGCCCATTGAACAAAAATGAAAAATAACTCAGCTTAATTGTAAAGGTTCACCAGAAGCAACAAAGAAAAAACTTAGCGCTTAACAAATCGGCTCCTTGGCTCCTTCGAGTTAATTATCGTGGTTATATTGAATTTTTTGCGGTACTGCAATATTAAGTTACAATATGTTCCTTAAAGGATCAAATGGCACTAATATTTATATTAAAACAAGTCTTGAAACAAAACATTTGCATATTTTACTAAACGGGGCTTGAAGACAATTATATCTAGCACTTTCCACTGCCTTCGGGCGAAATATTTAAGCTTAGTGAATATTATGATCGCCGTCTTTTCATGGTGTTGTTAACCGCGCTACATTAATTTTTCGCAAAGTGTGCTTGAGGTAATTGATCTCTTAACCAATGAAAACGGAACATGAAAGGCGGATTTGTGTGACGTAGAAAAATATTGCAATTGTAGGATAAATACTGCCACCCTCCTACATTTGCAAAAAACAATATTAGTGAAAGGGCGCAAGTCTGATTTACTGGGAAGTGAACCTCCAAACTCCTCAAGACCGGAGTTATGGCTCAATCCGGCAGCTTCAAGAAATTATCGTACAAAAAACAGGTCAGTAAGTCCTTAAAAATCACGTGTATTGGGAGGGTTGTTTTGGAGCGAAGAAGGTCATTCCACTGCATACGAAGCAAATCCTTGGAAAGTTCTAAGTTACAACTGAAAGCATCGCATTTAAATCACGGTTCGTGATATTCTCATCTATTTACCTGAAGTGTATTTTCACCTTTCTCGAGGTTACATAGAATGCCTTTATGAAATCTAGTGCACAAACGCATAAAGTTGAACAAGCCAGGGCACACACCTTTGATTTGAATTATAAAAATAAACGTGTTTATTGATACAAGAACATTTAACAGCATGCAACAATGCGTAAACCATCCCATCTCAACTGAGTTTACATCATCCGCCTCTTGGGGAAATCAATTAGTGGCTCTGACAGTTATCAGTTTAACCTGTAAATCTTGCTCTTGGCTTGCCTTGCCAGCTTGAAATGTTGGCAAAACCTTAACTTGTTTATTCTAGCGTATTCGGTTTAAAACGCTCGGCTGGATATAACTGACCAATATCCGCATCCAACAGATGTGGAGGCCAGCTATAATTGATCTACACTCGTTTTAGTTTTTCCATGATGGCGTCTTTTTAGTGTATTATGACTGCTTTATTTTTCGATTTTTTTCTAACGTCAATAGCCTTGTCAAACACTCCTTCCCAGGCCATTGAAAATTGTTTGCCCGAAGGTGAAAAGAAAAAGATAGCCACGAAAGTTCTGCTTTTGCTACAGTTCGGTAGCGATTCGAGTCACTACCGTTTCGAATTTATACGTCTCTCTCGTGACATGAACCTGTAGCAAGCGGGGAAAGCCTTTCGCTTTTGCATCTACGTCGACTCGTGATCCATGTTACATATTTTATTGGGAAGAGTCGAAGCGCAATGAACCACAATGTATTCTCCACTTGGGGACACCACCTCATTACGGTACTGGTACTTCCTATTTTATACGAGTAGGAATGGTATCGAGCCAGCAATACCGTGGAACTTTCTAGATCCCACCATAGCTACATGTGTACGTAAGTCCGAAAAACGTAATGAAACATTTGGAAATCTGCAAACATCGGAAGTCATATATTGACACAACACAAGACTCTGCTGCGTTTATAACTTTCGAAGGCCCAATGCCGGTTGCTTGGCAACCGGCGAAAAGGACAACTGAAATCTTAGTCGTCTGGCGAATAGATCATATTCGTATCCTCAGTATTGGACTGGAACTAGCTTGCAATGGAGGCTGATTATTTGCATTTGCAAAGATTCTCGCGCATTAGCCTCCATTGCAAGCTAGTTCCAGTCAGGAACCCATGACCCGGAGCCTACAACTCTACTGTGTTCGTGTAACGGCGTTTTCACAGACCGATTTATTTTTAGATTGAATTTCCCGCGAATGAGACTCCCACAGGAGCCCGATGACCAATTACAAGAAATTAAGCTGACGTCATACGGTCACCGAACCGGAACTGCCTTTGTTTTTTCCGGAAAAGATAGTCTTAAATAGATCGGTCTGTAAAAATGCCGTTACATAGGCCCAGTATGGGTGCTGTAGGCTCCGGGTCATGGGTTCTTGTTCTAGTCCAATACCGAGAATACGAATATGGTATGTTGCACAATCAGGCTGGCCAGCGGGCTCCTCAAATGTGAGAATGCAACATCCTTCGTATCAAACTCTTACAAACCGAAATTTAGAGAAAGTTTATCAATTTATTTATAAAATACTAGTTACTTGCAGACATGAAATTCATAAAGTTAATACTCAAACAAGTTGTATAAAATAATTAGGATAGTACGCGCACTTTCATTGGTCAATAGCTGTGTTTAGATGAGAGTACATGTATGGAAACACGGCTGTGACATCAGACGAATTTTGATTGGTTATGTGTTGTCAGACGCGCGTTTTGATTGGCTGGTAGGAAATATGAGCGTGTATCAAGAAAATCTGTTTCAGTCAAGAAGTAAATTACCAGCATTTTCCTTCATTTGTCGAGGTATCTTTGGGAAATATTTTATAAAAGCGTCTTGGGTTTGCATAACTGCCTCGAATTCTCCCAACTCCCCCTTGTGTTTAGATGAGGCTATGGAAACACGCAAAACGTCGTCTATTGCTTATGATAGTAAAGTTTGAACTAAGCATTCAGTGGTTATGTCGAGGTGGCCGCATCTTGTTTTCGCCGATTCATTCTGCAATAGAAAAGAGAATGCTAATTCTGGTGAGGTCACTCATTTAATCATTGTCTGCCATTACCGAAAACGTTAACTCTGATACATCCCCCGGGGGGCGGGGAGGGGTACTAAAAGAATTTAATACGGGGAGGCTCCGCCCCGATGTCCGATCCCTTACCCTTTTATATACCATTTTTGGCAGCAAAGATACCCCTTTCATATTCCTTCCATTGGAAAATGGTTCCCCTTTCACAAATCTACTAAAGAACACTGCATCCCCTTTCTAGCCCTCAGTCATAATTAAGGTATGTGTGTTCGAAATATTTAAATGAAAGGCCCTTTTAAATACCTAAATGACAAATTTCCCTACCCTTTTGTATAAGTGAAGCGTGAAAAAGGTACCCCCTTCGGGCGGAGCTTCCCCGTATATGCCATTATAGGAAGTACCCCATCCCCCCCCCCCCCCCCCCCCGATACATCTCATGATTCCAAGAAAAATAATGCATCATAAATGTGTATCTGTTTTTTGTATTTTTCTGCAATTAAGCTATTCTGTATGTTTTTGTGTAAAGAAATGACATCATAAATGCCCTGAAATAAGCGTCTTTCTTTGGAATTTTATTGCTGGTGAGAATTTTTGTCATAGTTAGTCAAAGGCTTTTAATTAAACAATTTTAACAGGTCATTTTTGAATGGGTCTTTAACTTTGAAGTCTCATAATTCTGTCGATAGAAATTCACTTGGTGATTTTGCGAATCAACAAAGCAGATAAATAAACTTGATTTGACATTTTTTTTAAGATAGATGAAGATTTTGCTCTAAAGCCAGTACAATTTTTACGTTCGCGTGAGTGGAAGTTTTTGGACAGGTCATTGCACACGCAAATTGAATTGACCTTCTGACGGTTCGTGCAAAATATTTCAACGTCCATTTTAAATTGTTTTACAAGTGGTGTCTTTTCGGACAACTCTGAAAATAAGTTGTGATTTTGTGACATTTTTTGTGTTGAGTAACTTAGTCGTGGGAAGTCTCATTTCTAACACAACTTTCTTTTTATTTTTCAACGATGTGCCACTCGTACAAGCTGGACTGTTTTTAACTAGCGGTTTCACAAACAATTGATGGGGAAAATGGTTCAAACGACATTTGTTAGCTTGATTTTTTAAGCGTTGCGACTGAAAACTCATCGAACTGATTGAGATGCCGCCACCTGGGGGCAAAACGAAGGTTGACAACTCGCAATTGAGCGATGATGTGACTATATTGTCTGGAAGTTCTGTCTGATGCAGGAAGAGCCGGAGATTTGAACGAAAATAGAATATGACATTTATCTTGTTTCTAACATGTAAAATAAGATTGCTCTTTTTTATTCTCATTTCCAGCAATTCTATCTTTTTAAAAATCGTTTCTTTTTCTCCAAATAATCTACTTGTGGTTTCTTTTGCGTTGACAAACTTGGATTTTCTTTTATTGTTTGATTGTGTGAATGTTGTCGCGTTTACTTGCTTGTTTTCGTAACTTGGTGTTCTTGTATTTTTGTTTCTTGATTGAGCATATTTCAAAACAACCGGAATTAATTTCATCGAGTTGTTGACCTTTTGAATTTTCTTTAAAGAAGCATGACGAAATGGCGGATTGATTTAGAAAGTATCTCGCTTTTTCCGTTATTTCCTTGGAATCGTAAAAACGTTGAAATAACCATAAAAAGTAATATTGGACAAGACATCCGGATGTTTGGGGAATTGAAGCCTTTCTGGATTATTCTTGCTCAAAGCAAAATCCACCGGAAATAACGCCCTCAAGCAAGACACAGGTAACACATTTTCCGGATATTTGTCGTAATTGTGTTTTCTGGTGTCGTGAATGTCAGACGATGAACAGGAATTTCGTCAAAAATCCGCTGTTTTGATCAGCATTTGACATTGATTCAAATTCACTTGTTTGTGTTTGTAGCCATGTTTCTAGACTGTAGCAGTTGATCTCTCCTGAGCTCTCTCTGTTCGACAACCAGCATTTATAAGGCCTTCATTGTTTTTTGTGCGCCGGAGGTTTGCAAACCACTCAACTCTCGAACTTACTTAATGTGAAACGCCGACTCACTCAAGTGAGCTTAAAATAAATATCCGGAAAATAGCAAGGAACTCCTAGTGACAATTACGTGAGGGCAGTCTTTATACATTTAGGTTCTCGTGCGTGCCGTAGATTTTTAAAGCTGTTTTTTTTTTGATGCACTGTGACTTAATGACGTCATATGTAGTTTAACACAGACGCTGCGTGACTTGCTGAAATCAAAAGTTCATTGTTTGGTGTCACGAAAAACTTGTTACAGCTGTTTAGTTTTGTGTTCCGTTCCTTTTTATACGTTAAACATGTCTAGTTCTCGTATTCTGCACAAAACAATTTTTGTAGAGTCTTGTAAGTTCACTTTGTTTCATAAAAAACGAGAAATTTGGGTACCTTGCTTTATCAGTTGCCCTGCATAAATTCAGAAATTGGTACATGTACGTTTTTTCAGTCGTCACGACTTTAATAGGGCGCTTTCCTTTTGCTAGAACTGACCAGCCAGATCCGTCAGTTTGCAAAGAAAATGCAATAATTTGAAGGACACTAGCGTGATAATCCCGTGATCATCCTGTAATAGCGAATCCTGGAAGTGTGTTAATTTGAACGTGTTGTAGAGTTCGGCCTTCCAAATGCAGGGTCCGGCCGGTCAGTTCTGTCTAATGGTTAGTGGAGCGATTGCAGAATCTGGCCACTATTGTTTTCTTGTAGCGGCATCCTTTGAAGAACCAGGCATATGACAATAGACGCTATAGATGCAAACTAACAGGACGGGTTTGTTGTTTTGACGAGTTTAATCTGTTTCTTAACCCGGTCACGGTAAAAGACGCCAACAAACACGTGCATTCAATAAGAGTAACAAACTGTGTCTTCAGTCATCTGACAATTTTTATACAGCTCTACAGCGCATTGCTCGCGATTGTCACGCAATATCCTGTCACGGTGACAGTAGTTCAATCAAAGTCCTTGAGACTTCACTTTCTTGCCACAAAATTATGTTTGTATAATTTTGTTATGGTTTGACTTAAAATAAAGCGATAAACAATTGGAAATAGCGCTGTTTTCGGACACAGTTTAAATCAGGTCGTTGACAGAAATGCAAATGGCAGATGCAAAACAGATAGGCGCCCAGCGCAATGTTCGCTGATTAAAAAAAAGTTCTTGTGACAGAGAAGTGAAATTCACAGGAAATGCGTCAAAGCAAGTGGGATTAAAAAATGCTGCCGAGCGATTCACGAAAGTTGGTAAGCTTTCAGCAAGAACAGATTTTCAAAGTGTGCGTGACACGTTAACCGTCATTCCAGACAGTTTTTCCTGGGAAAAAACGCAAGATCTATTGTTTACTTAGACGTAAAAAGAACAATGCAATGTGACACACAGTTTGCACGCCTTTCCTCCGTATTCAATTTTCAGGGATGCTATTGGTCTTTAGCGCATATTTCTGTGATAAGGATATACTTTGGGGGTTCGAATCGCGAAATTCTCGGCATTCTGAAAAATCCCTTGCGCAGTTCCCCTGGCCCTGGACCGAGTACAAAAGTACTAAGGTGTCAGCTAATTGTTTAATTTCATGATAGTGCTACGCGAAGAGTAAACACACTCTCTACCTTAGTGGGTCAAAATCAACAACTATGGACGTAAGGGCCTGACTTTTTAATCCCGTATTGTGTTTTCTGGTCTAAGGCGCTTATTTGAGATGTATAAACATGAATAATTCAAGAAGAGTCTGATTGGTTCTGAGTGGCCTACTTATTCCCTGTGCGGATTTTCTAGCAAATTAGTGGCTCTATCCAGGGCGGTTTTGCCCGAACTAGTTGCTTCGAAGCTACGGCAAAGACCTACTGTTATCTGTTGTAACGTGTTTGATTTCTTGCTTTGGTAGGTGGACGTCAAGATGCCCGATACAGATCCCACTTCGGCCGATGCCGAGTGGAAGAAGATCCAACAGAACACCTTCACAAGATGGTGTAACGAACATCTAAAATGTGTGAACAAGTACATCTATAACTTAGAAACAGATTTAGTTGACGGCTTGAAACTCATCGCCCTGCTTCAGGTTCTCTCTCACAAGAAAATTTCGCGCTTCAACAAGAAGCCTTCCTTTCGACCACAAAAGCTGGAGAACATTTCAATTGCCCTGAAATTTATTGAAAGCGAGAACATTCGCTTAGTGAACATAGGTAAGTCCGATTTGTTATTCACCGTTGGTTGCTAGCGTCTACAATAACAGATAATAAAATGAATTTGACTGAATTCTTTCTTAATTACTGTAGAGTTTTCACTGTCGTTTTCAAGTCTTACGGTTTTATCCTAATGTTGCAGAATTTCGACTATTTTTAGCTCGAAGCCATTCAAAACACAGCCATTTGCAAACACTTTATGCGGATTCAACATCTTCGTGCTCATCTCAATCGTAACAATTTGAAAACTAAAACAGCTGAGCCATTAATTTAAAGGTGTAATGTACAACCTTTCTCTGCGTTACATTTACTACCATATTTAGTCATAACATGGAGTTCAGACTGATTTTAAATGCTTCTGTACACTAAACGCTCTGTTAGCTGTTCCCCTATTCGCTGGTCTCTATTTGCTATTCTGGTCATTTTATTTAGTGACAGGTATTGGAAACAATTACAACATGTTAATGCTGCAGAATTTCTAGGTTATTTGCTCATCAAACCTGTTTGAGTTTCCAGAGTTTTATGGTGATGGGCGTTCACCTCGATTATTCACGTACAAATTTTTCTTTTGAGAGCTCCAAACAATTCGAACAATTGTTTATTTGACACATTTTTAAAGTTGTTTTCTCATGCTCTTACTTCAAGATTACCCAGTTGCGATTTGGTTCAAAAGTTCCCAGTTACTCTATCTAAATTGAATGATAACTTTTTTCTGCCAGCGACACTTCACTATGTCATCAATTCGTCTTGTTGATTTCACCCGAGCGGATCGTGAACATTCGAAAACATCACACGATCTGAAACTCATGAAAATATTGCTGAACGAATCTCCTGATTTGAAACGTTCTGTAAAACGTATGGATTATATTTAGATGATGTGAAACTTTTGTTCTAGAATTTTTCGTGCGGAGACGAAGAAATCGTCTCCGTGATGAACGTGAGTTTAGTCTTGGTTCGACGACATTTGATATTCGTTTACTCTTCAAAATGCAAATAAGTTTAGTTTTAAGTGCTCAAGTTATTTTGACGCTGTAAACGGCGGATTGTTTGCATTTTATCAAAATGGACTGTGTTATCATTCGGGAACTGAGGTAAATTTTCGTGGTAATGCTGTACGGTAGAAAGGAAGTGTGAAACAGCGAGCATTTCTGAGAGCAAAGTTGCCCAGAAAACCAGTGAAGCGTATCGCAATGTAAATGTCTCAGTTGTCACTGAATGGTCGTAAAATATCATTGACGGCAAAGAAATCAGTGTTGCAGTGAAATTATATGAACAATTTACTATTGTTTTGTCTAATGATGACTGCTCAAGCTAGCGCAAAATTGCTCTTTCCCACACACGAACCAAAGTGACAGAATCTTGATCAATTGTTCGGTCAAATATATCATTAAACATAATGAAAAAACAATTAACAGTGTAACATATATCTGCTTTTAGTTTCCAAGCGAATATCTGTAAACTTTGACTTCTTTTTCATACTAAACATAGTCACTTATTTTTGGGGATGGCTAACAAGTAATCAGACATGTCAATCTCGAAATAAGAATGGAAAAGAACATGTTACCTGAGTTGAATTAATTAACAGATCGTTTTCCATCCCGTGAAAGTCACTGTAGATTTGCCTTCGAAATATCCCTGCTACGTGACCCGGGCCAGATGTAAAAAAATGGTAGCAAAGATTAGCTATGAATCTTTGAATAACAGCTCCTTCTATCAGAAATACTTGTTTGTATTAACTTGAAAAATTATATTTCCGCTCTGTTGGAGCTCATCAAGATATATTTCTGGAACATTTTATCCGAATTATTGTTAATGATTTTCATTTGTTTCAATACTTTGATCCCATGCAAAGATTTGAATTACATTAAACTTTGTCAGTGTATTGATTCAGGGTGCACCATTAAGATTCTTGACATTAAATACACTAAGATGACTATTATGTTGACCCCATATTGTCTTTGCTGAGAATAGACCCTTTGATTCAGAGCTGAGAATTTCAACGTGTCAAAAATAGCAATTTTTAGATGCAACCAAGCAGAACTTACTGAATGCATTTGAAACCTAAGAACATTGTAAAGACAAGTAGCTGAATAGATTTTACATGTGACATCTTTAAAGGCTCTTAGTGTAGTAATGGCACTTGAAAATAGACTTTTGTTGTTTTAAGTCTAAAATTCATTATTGTAAAGCCCTAATTTTCTTCAATATAATTTAAGTAAATATTGATTTTGTATTTTCATTAGATGCTAGTGATATTTTCAAAGGAAATATCAAGTTGATTCTGGGTCTGATATGGACCCTGATTTTGAAGTACCAGATCAGTATGCCATACCTAGACGAGGAAGAGGAAGGTGGCCAGAAAATGACCCCCAAACAAGCACTCCTTGCTTGGGTCAAGAGCAAAATGCCAGAATCTGTGCCAATGGAAAATTTCAACACCCACTGGAATGATGGGCGTGCCGTGGCTTGTCTTGTCGATGCTGTAGCTCCTGGTCTCTTCCCAGAATGTGAGGATCTGGACCCTAATGATGCACTTGAGAATGCCAAACAAGCTATGCAGTTGGCAGAAGATTGGCTTGGAGTTCCACAGGTAAGTGACCTTTGATTTGCTGAGATGTGGATTAGATTGCTGAATGGACGAACCTGCAGCTTGCAGAGGAGCATACATGTGGATTTATTCTGAGTGTCCCTGAGTCACCATGGAAGACATTGTTCTCATTAGAATTTTTAACAGTCATTGCTGTAACACTGGAACTGATTGACAAACTAATCTTAGACTACTTGATGGGGGCATTTTCAAAACTGCAACATTTGCAAGTGACACCTGTGACAGGTTTTACAGGTTATGAGTGCAATTGCGAACCCTGGAAAAATCGTCTTTTCAGCTTGAACAGTTTTTAAAGGTGTGCATCGATATTAAGCAAGTCAGAGTTTCTTTGTTCAAATTGAGATGGCTTTAATAAGATACAGTTACATGAAGATGAAGTGCAGGGCCCGGTTGTTCGAAAGCCGATTAA
>JALIRR010002233.1:40000-45000 GCA_023091755.1 Montipora sp. Colony 1 RG-2022
AGATTTTTAACAGGCGTGGTTATCTGTAGGTGTTCCAGCAGAATTTAAAGTCTACACCAAGGATGCAGGCGAAGGAGATGTGGAAGTCAAAGTGCTTGACAGCCAGGGAAAGAAAGTACCTGTGGAAATTAAACCCTCCGCTGAAGACAAAACTTACGATGTTGTCTATTACCCCTCCGCTGTTGGGAAATATACAGTTTACATCACCTTCAACTCTGAAAATATCCCCAAGAGTCCCTTCCAAGTCGGTGTCGTCCAAACCAACAGTGCTGCTTGCCGTGCTTATGGACCTGGTCTTGAGAAGGTATGGAAATCCCCTCAGGGCGTGTATTTTTTTACTCGTTTGTCACGAAAACTCTGATCTGATGCTTGTTGATAATCATTGATAGTTTTGCAATTTGCCTCGTGCCCAATTCTGAAGGAGGATAACGAGTCGTGAAAAGGCCTTAGTATTGCCTACCGATATTTCCGATATTTTATGCTTCCCAGGCCTGGCACTGAACTCCTGCGCAAACAAGCTTTGGTGACTTGGTCTTATAATTACTCAAACCGCTCAGTCCGTGAATGATAATTTATGTTTGACGACATAATTGGCGAAAAACTGCTCAAGAAAAAACAAATCTCCTTTTTTCAGGGTTTCGTGAACCAGAACAATGAATTCAAGATAGAGACCAAAGGAGCAGGTGAAGGAGGCCTGGGGCTGACCATCGAAGGACCTTCCGAGGCACAGATTGAGTGCAAAGACAATGGTGATGGGTCATGTGACGTTAGCTATCTCCCACCCGACCCTGGTGACTATGTGATCAACATCCTATTCGCTGATCAGCACATTCCTGGAAGCCCATTCAAGGCGCGGATCTCTTATCCCTTTGATGCCTCAAAGGTCAAGGTCGAAGGTCCCGGGATTGAGCCCGGGATACGAGCGGGTGAGCCAGCGGATATTGACATAGACACTCGTCTTGCGGGAGATGAAGAGCTGATAGTTGAAGTCGTTGATGAATTAAACAGCCCAGTGAAGTGTGAGGTAGAAGAGGAAGAATATGGAATCTATGCCGTTACATACTACCCTAAAAAGAAAGGTAAATAATACACGATTCTTATTGGGGAAATAGTTTCTTTCAGCAGCCACAGGAATACGGCAATGGTAGTTTGTTGATATGTAACAAGGGAACAGAATTTGCCATCCATAGCACATCTATTGCAATCAATTAACACTTGCGGCTTACATGGCCGCGAAAATTGGCATCTTCTATAATCCCGAGAAAACGCGTTAACGATATATTTTGTTTGAAAATAACCTATTATTTGGAAAAAACGATGGTGCGTCATCAATTACCAATTACGGCTTGGAAAACACCGTTGACCCTTACCAACCGAAGTCGGTGAGCGATTTCGAAACAATTTGTCCCTTTTCTTTAATAACAGTAAGGATAAACCCTCTTTATGTTCTTGGAATGTTTCAGGTGGCCACAGGGTCAACGTGAAATATGGTGGAGTGCATGCACCAGGAAGTCCCTTCAAGATTCCAATTTTACCAACATCAGACGCTTCCAAGGTGAAAGTAATGGGACCTGGGGTCGAGAAGACAGGCGTGCAGCCCGGCAAACCAACGTGGTTTACTATCAATGCTACTGAGGCTGGAAAAGGGGACGTTAACGTGAAGATAGAGCCCAAAGGTACCTTGTACAGCAAATAGTATGGTGGGAAAGCCTTTATTTAAGTGGTCACACCTTGCGATTACACCGAACGTGTCAAAAAAAATAAACCACCTTGTGCATCAGAACTGACGACACCTCAAATTGGAGCTACCCAGCAATAATTTTCTGAATAGTCTCCTAAAGGTTTTGTCTTGAATATGAGAACTTACGTGCTCGCAGTCCACTATCTGCAACAACAACAACAACCTTACTTCCTGACCGTAAAATAAAATTATTGTAAGTTGCACTTTTTTTTTTCAACGTTAAAGGCCCAATTAATGATAGTTTCGTGAAAATGTTTGAGGGCGGAGTCCGAGTAAACCGTCCGTTTTTCTTGACGGCCATGAGATTTTTTTCCAAGCTGACGGTAAGTCCAGCAAAGCCGAACTCATTGCGCTATTTTACTTGTCACTTCATAGCGCGTAGTGGTCGCCCTGTAGACGTTCAAGTTACGGAGGAAGGAAAAGATACATTCAAGTGCGAGTACGTGGCTCCTGTGGAAGGAGAATACAAAGTAGACGTAACATTTGATAGTTCTCCTGTTCCCGGAAGTCCTTTCCTAGTGGAGGTAGCCAAGCCTGGTGACGCGGGAAAATGCAAGGCTAAAGGGGATGGGCTGGAAATTGCTACAATCAACGAACTGGCTGAGTTCGATGTGGACTGCAAAGACGCTGGTAAGTTGAGTTACAAGAGTTAGCACTCGACTCGTGATTGAAACTAACAAAGATAATCGTGAGGTTTCTGCCTTTTTACTCGTTTAGCGACATGTTTGAGTGAGTTTGTTTTGTTAGGCCCGTTCCAAACGCCGCTCCAGTCATGTGCCGAACCTAACTGTTGAGTTAAGCATGGCAGAAGAGCGACGTTTGAATCAGTTTTGTTCAGCAGGTTACGGTAGGTTTAAAGTGGCAAACAACGCTAAGTGCGGCAGGTTCTGTCGTATTATGCGACCATGGAGCGACGGCCCTTACCTAAGCACTTACCTAATCGTTAGTTTGGTGCGACACATGATTGATTTTCCGCCAAAGGCGAGGGCCAAAGGCGAGGTGAAGAAAACCCGAGATGCGAAGTCGAGCTTTTTATTCACCGATATTCACCGAGCCTTTGGTGAATAATTGTTTTAGTACGATTACTGAGGTGATCATTTGAAAAATATGCTTTTTCTTTAAAACAATTAAGTCCTTCGTCTGTCACCTCGCCAAAACGGCTTTCGGCCATTTTGAAAAACCCCATAGGTGCTTATTGCATAATAGTCACCTCAAGTGCAACCAGTCAGCGCAGAGAATTTTCATTAATCACCTATGTAATAATACTAAAGACCAATAAAAGCGAAAAACGATTGAGACCATTTATAAACTTCGTCTTGCTTGCAATATTCGCTTCTGCGTTTGTTTGCACAATGTCCCTTCAATGTCCCTTTTTTCTTTGAATTTTTTTACATCATATTATACTGTGGACGTAAACAATTTTAGCCATGTTGAGCACCGTAATTTTAGACTATTCTAACCTCCAAGTACACTAATTGAAAGAGACAACGTAACGTTTCCTTTTATGTAAACAAAACAATTTTCTTCTTGTGTCTTCTCACCAGGAGAGGCACAATTAATGGCAGTTGTAGACAATCCTTCGGGTGCCCACACAGACACTTTGGTGACTGACAATGGCGATGGTACCTATTCTGTTTCCTACACACCATTCGAGGAAGGAATTCACAAATTAAGTGTCAAATTTGGCGGAGACGATATTCCAGGGAGTCCCTTCAAGGTCAGTGGGTAGCTTTTTATTCCCTGTTGTATCTCATGGACGTCATTTCAAAGACTAGACTTGCATCAGATACGTTGTGCCTTTCTTGTAATGTCGGGTGTAGAACTAGAAAACAGAAGATAAAAGATTTCTTTGAAGATGAAGTAGTTCTCACAAAGTAACTGAGTGCCTTGCTACCGCCTACCCGAAGGGCATCTGTCCGAGGCAGTATTGATCCCTCTTGTGAGTAAATACAACTGTAAAAAAAAAAAAAACGTTGATGTGAAAATAGTTTACTTTGCATAATTGTTTGCATGTTTTCTTTTGATTCAGGTGGATGTCTTGCCACCCACTGATGCTTCAAAATGTAAAGCTTACGGTCCTGGTCTAGAGAATGCCCTTATGGACCGTCCTGCAGAATTCACTGTGGAAACTAAAGGTGCTGGGGCAGGAGGCTTAAGTTTGGCCATTGAGGGCTCCTCTGAGGCTAAACTGACTTGCACTGACAATGGAGATGGTACGTGCGCGGTAAAGTACACTCCATCTGAGCCCGGTGATTATGAGATTCACATCAAGTTTGCTGATCAGCATATACCTGGAAGCCCTTTCAACGCAAAGGTTCGTCTCCCCTACTGAATATAACAATGGACATTAAACACCTATAAATACAAATATTGCAACCAGAGCTGTATTGACTCTTTAACTAAACAAAGGGTTCTTATGTTCCAGTGGTTGGCCAAAAAAAAAACGTTTGTAAAAAATACTGAGATGGGCGGCAATTGCTGTCGCACATCGTGCCACTGGGAATCTTACGGCCAGACCCTAACTTGGTTTCTGTAACATGAAGCAAGTGTTGATACTCCCCTCCCTGGATGGGATTACCCAAAGCAGAATGTCGCCGGTGCCACTTTATACACCAGAGTGGAGAGACGGTTTGGAGCAAAGTTTCTTGTCGAAGGAAAAGACATGATAACAGAACTACCGTAGGTCTCGAACCTTGGGAAGTGATTGCCGTCTTTAGACTAATTCCTTAGCTCATCTTTAGACCGCCGTCTTTAAACTAATTCCTTAGCTCTCTATCATATGACCACCACGCTTTTGCTTTTTTTTTTTCTTTTCGGGTAACAAAATTCGGAATGTTCACTTACGTATCTAATTTTGACCGAAAAGTTGTTTTAGTTCGCATCTCGCGCACGCTTTCATTGCAAAACTATTGAGAAAATCCCCGTATGAGGGCCGTACGCGATCCTAGCAGGGCCGGACGGCTTTTTCCGGCCCTGCTCGCGCCATCGCGCACGGCCCTCATACGGGGATTTTCTCAACAGTTTTGCAATGAAAGCGCGCGCGGGGCCGTACGGGTCATATGATAATAACATGTCAGCCTTGATCATTAGGGAGCTTAAGCATGTGCGTTTTTGAGACGCGGACGGCAACCGGAAGTCAGCCGTTTCCCCTTTTAACTTTTCGTCACACAACCATGCTTATATTGCTAAGTATATTTTCTCCATTAGAGTTGATTAGTATAAAAATCTGGGAGACACCACTGTCCTGCCACGCGAAATG
>JALIRR010002233.1:52500-58505 GCA_023091755.1 Montipora sp. Colony 1 RG-2022
ATAATTATTATTTGTCCCAGTAAACTTCAGTGAAATTTTTTAAATGTTACTTCAACCCGTTTTCCTCACCACCTTGCAGCTCATTTGAAATATTAGTAACATAAACAGAAACTCAAAACAAAACACACTTGAACAAGTTGTGAAATGATCCTAGCTTGATTCCACAAAAAATACATTGTCTTTGTAAATTGTTTTGATTGTTAGGTATAGACCTTATTCATAAATGGTGGTCAATTTCATAATTCTTTTGTCCTAGAAGTGCAAATTAGCCACCAAGTGTCAATACCATACAGCCAATTGAAAATAATTCTTGCTCTAAAATGAGACTTGGTAGGCTAATTTGCACATTATACCAAAAGAATAATAAAACAGGTGCCCATTTATGAATAAGGTCCATAAGAAAGCTCATTAAACATCATGGTCACTTGGTTTGACTGTAATTTGCGCCGAAGAAATATTAAATATTATTAATATTATATATTTTCAATTTCATAATTCTTTCGTCCTGGAACTGCAAATAAATAATGAATTATTCTGCATTTATGAATAAGGTCTATGAAAGCTCATTAAACATCATGGTCTGACCTTGATGACATAACGTTTAGAAGCTGAATTACCTCCATTAGATAAGCACAGTGATTCTATTTGAACATACTCTACTGGGTCTTGTGATGAACTTTTTCTTTCTTCATATCTAAGAAACAGATGATGTTAAAAGATAATGTGACATTCTTTTAATACTGGATTACCCAAGCTCATAACACACACACACACATGAAAAGATCATTGTTGCTATGGTTACATATAACAATTGCGCCTTTCAATATTAGAGTGAAATGATTTAGTATTTCATTGGTGTTTATATAATACCAGTAAATATAATAGTATTTGGCTGTTTGGAGAAACGAAATTTCTCTTCTTGTCTACAAAAACCTTTCACGAGTAAGCAAAGAGATCTAGAACAAGTGATATATTTTTCAAAACTCGAAGAGAAATTTCGTATCTCCACAAGGACATACCGGTATATTAATATCCTCTATTTATTACAATGGGTGCTAATATCACTGTAATCCATACTTGACAATAACTCATACAAATAAAGTCAGGCATTAATAATAAATTATCAGCTTCAATAACAATGCAACAATACACCTTTTTCCAAAATGGCCACCATTTAGATATTCTTTTGTTTTTGTTCAAATTAGACCTTGATGCCTTGTTCAAGGCAAAATATTCTTTTGAATTTTAAGCTTAAGATCGAGGCATTGAGGGCAAATTTGAATAAAAACAAAAAAAGATTTAAATTACGGCCATTTTGGAAAAAGGTGTATTCATGTACCTGTAAGAGATTTTATTTTACAATAAAAAAAAAAGCTGGGGAGGTCCTGAGAGAGGACCTCCAGTTATCCGGACTAACCCCAGAGGACACAAACAACCACGTTTTATGGAGAAGGGAAACAGCCATGCAACGTCAGACCCATGGTTCAGTGGATAGCTGACCTCATGAAGGATAGTGAGTGAGTGTGAAAAATGTGTCATTAACTTGCCTTTTGTGTTTGTAAGAAAAAAATGTGTGCATATAATTTTTGATCATGGATGCTCCCTTAAAACAGAAGGAAGTGATGTACATGTTGTAGTTAAAATTTTCCCTTGGTTAAAAAAAGTTTCAAACTAGTTTGTTCTTTGCCTTCCTTTGTCTCAGATTATCATAATGTCTGTAAGACAAAGGAAAGTAAAAAACAAATTAGCCTGAAAAAGTTTTAACCCAGGAAAAATTTTAACTACTGTCAACATTATTTCACGAGTTCCCTAGGAGCCAATGGAGCACTGGTGAAAAATGTAGGTCTATATTGTCTAAAAAAAAAGTAATTACCTGGCTAACATTTCAAGAGCTACTGTGTCACCCAAGTCATGTGCTAAAATATGAACCCTCTGGATTCCAAGATAGCGAAGGAATGCTTCCTGTAAAGTGGCTTGCTCCATCACTGTGTAATCTTTGCCTCGCTTAACAAAATAAGTAAAAATCACTACTTCAAGAATTAAGCTCATCACCCTGCTGTTCTGTGATGTGTAGTTGTCATGGCGACTTGTCTAAAGATCATGGAATTTTAATGGGGAAATTCATTCCAAGCTGACGTTACTGCAATGCCCACGTTTGCAAGTCTAGAATTTAAGATTATTTTCATTTATTTCTGGTCCTTTAAGAACATCTTTATACGAATGACATGTACTGTTCTAATTATTCAGTGCAATTTCCAAGACTGCTCATGTTTTGTTTATAAACCTATGATGTGTAATAATCTTGCTGCCTCTCTCCCTCGAGGTTCTTTTCAAGTGCTTGTCATTCTGCTGCAGCAAGTTTTGCTATTTTACAGGGACAATTTGTTTGTTGTTGTTGTTACACAGGAGGCATAGTGGAAATAGGTACTGTATAAATGATGTTCATATCTATGATTGTTATAAACACAGGTTCAGGGATAAAGTTTTCCCAACAAATGCACTTCATAATGAATGATTACTCCTAGTAAATTAAGAAGTATACTACTAACTGGTTTGTCACTGAAGCCCAAGCCAAGCATATCAGCAGCAATTACACGACCAAACTTTCGTTTCAATGGCTCCCACACCTGTAAGGAATCCAGATATTTTGATATTAAATGCACCAGTGGTTTTACTATAGCAACTCCAAATTATGACATTATTGGAGGGTTGCCCAGTACACATGAACAGAGTCGGGTCGAATAACATGCATGTCGACCTGTCTACAACAAGTCAGGTCATGGGTTTTACAGCTCTAGGGAGGTAGTAACAACTACAACTGACGACCCGACAAGTGAAAAGTCAACCAGACTTTCAGGTAGTCAGATTGTGAGAACCTTAAAAAAACCACGGCAGGAATGGATATAAAAGGGTCATGTTGAGAGTATGGTGTCCATTTGTGACAACCCATTCGGGTGGTGGTGACGTAACAAGGGAAAAGTCAACTACACATCAGTGGCAAAAAGTGGAGCATTGTCAAAAGAATATGGTTTCATTACTCATGGAAAGGCCAAAAGCCCATTGATCAATTTGAATACCTTTACTACTTTAGAGCGAAATTTGCATTGTTGATTCAAAATAGTGGATTTCACACTCAGTGCATCATTCACTTAGTTTGATTTTTGATGTAAATGCTTCAAAACTGTTCTATGTAAACACTTTCAAACTGCATTGATTTTGACATGGTTTTGAAGGCATGAAATGGTGAGGTTTTGAAACCACACGAATAGAACATCTCAAGTCAACTCAATGTTGAACGATGAAGTTTAGGTCGTGTGTATTGGACATGACTGTATTGTTGCCTCATACTCCCTATTTTGTCATATACCACTTTACTTCTAAGAGGCTGTTGACATGGAGGCAGGAAGATCCTTGGAGGCGTATTATACTGGCGCCATACAGGTTTTCTGCATTTAGTTTACATGCAAAAGGTTGCACATGGTTCTAGCACTTAGGAAGTTTCAGGTGCTAGGATCTTCCTACCTGAGCAGAAGAAAGATCCCTGCTCCATGTAAAGTGCATTCGCTCGGAAGATCCTGCCAAGGGGAAGCAAGTTCATTTAATTATAGTTGCCACAGAATGATTTTGGTGAGTTTGATTGAGTAGAACATTCAAGCTGCCTTTTGTTTGAAAGATACCACGTGCAAGTTAGAGGAAAATGGAAAAAAAGGAGCAATCAATGAACATCAATGTCGAAAACACTGTGAACCACCACGAGTTGAGAGACAACTCAGATGAGGATGGGCTTCAGGTTTGCCAGCCTCCTGCAAAGAAGAAGACGAAGGAGGAGGAGATAAAGGAACCTGTACTTTCAGACAACAAGAAGCAGAGTTGGAAAGACAAACATGTCGAAGCTCTAATAGGCCATTTAAAAGATTACAAGACCTTGTGTTATTTTAATGGATCTGAATTGATTTTGAGGCCACCCTGACCAAAATTTCAGAATTCCTAGGATCTTCCTCCCTTCATATAAAGAGCCCCTTACTTTCATTTGGATAGTTAGTTCTATAATAGGGTCAGGCTCTGAGTCTCATGCTGATGCATACATATTTATTTGTGTCTGCTTAAGTATTTGTTAACCTAAACCAATTTATGGGATACCTTCATTCTGACCCCAATTTGTTTGCTTGTTGAGCCCCTGCCCCCCCCCCCCCACACCCCACACTCCAACTCCAAATGTTCACGCCTTTCACACCTTCACCCCACCCCTTCTATATGCAAATCAAAAATGGGTCCCACCTTGGACCAGTCATAATTACTGGTGGGAAATCCATGAATGCAAAGAACGACGCTTTCCTCATCGGCGATGTAGCCTCTGAAATCTGAAACGAGGAAACGGCTAAGCAGCAAAGCTTGTCAAAGGTTCTTTCATTAAACTTACGAATGAAAGAAGATGTTTGGCGTCATATTCACTCACATATTTCTTCCTTTAAATTTAACATTCTTTTAATGTAATTGTTCGATGCAAACAAATTTAGTTGGATGTTGTCGGTTTAACGCAAAAATTTGTTTACGCAAATGGATGAAATTTAATTCGCGCCAAAATTTAATAATATTCATATTTACCTTGATAGAATATGGCGTTTCCTCGGTAATTAAAATACTGTCCCATATTTCTCCATTC
Organism: Montipora sp. Colony 1 RG-2022; assembly: GCA_023091755.1. Taxonomy (NCBI): domain Eukaryota; kingdom Metazoa; phylum Cnidaria; class Anthozoa; order Scleractinia; family Acroporidae; genus Montipora; species Montipora sp. Colony 1 RG-2022. Next base: position 57,164 of record JALIRR010002233.1, read on the forward strand.
CTGAAGCCTTTTAGAGAACTGTGGAGCAGGTAAATTTATAAACGTAGCAACTGCAACAACAATAATCGCAAAGACGATCTGAAAATTAGAAACAGACATCGCCCATACAAAAACAAAAATGTAGCGTCTGCTCAAAAATTGTCCATCACCCAAAATCATTTTACCCTCCCCTCCCCTAGGCTGGTGATCTAACTTAGCAACCAGGCGCGTTCATCAACGACAAGATGTCCTCGACGAGCAGATCTGTGAAAAAACCGACAAATGTGAGCTTGTTTGTGTAATTGTAACGCGATCTGTGCCTATACTAAGTTTTACTTGACCATAGTGATTAATGTGCACTTTTATTCTGAACAGATTTTAGAGAAGAAAGTTCCACAAAATCCAAAGTACCAACATGTTCCTCCAACAGTTGATACTGGTACGAAAGATTAGGGTTGAATATCTAAAATTTTTGCGATTCTAGAGCCCTGATTTTCTCGTCTATGATGGATATAAATTTTTGTTAAAAAAGTTACTTTAAATTTCATTCTCTTGTAGGCGCTAGTGTCTCCAGGTATACCCAAAAAATCGAAGAAATGCGGAAGAGTAAGTCATGTTTATATGAAAGTCTTGAAAGACAAGGATCGAATTAATTATACTATACTATACTATACTTATACTTAACCATGTTTGGTGCTTTGTTGCAAACCTTTATGTAATGTGACTTATTAAATTCTTCAACCTTCAGAACCTTGAATGCGAGTCTGATCTCGGTAGCCCGCTCATATAAAATTAATTTTTATTGTATGACCGCGTCAAGTGTTGCCAAGGTGAAAAATGTGTGGCGGGAAGCGAAGTTTCCCGCTATCCCAACGTTTGGAATTTGTAATAAGTTATTATTCCATGTCCATTTAAGATACAAGCCTGGTTATAGCCAACTTGGCCCAGTGCATCTCTTTTGCAATATTTGTCTCAAATCCATTGCACGCTCTCATGGAATAAGTAGTAATTTAATAAGTTTACATTAGCTTTAGAGCAGTTTTCAAATGACTGTCGTAATATTATTGTGTGATTGCAATTGCTACACTTAGTGGTTGGTTTAAAAATTGCGAGCCAGTTTATCAACCAATGAGAATGAGAAGAAAACGAAAACCAATTGCGACTTGCACACAGGATTTTTCCCAAGCTTTGATCAAGTTACATGGAATTGCTTCGGATTGGTTCACTGCTCTGTTTGCACCTGCTGTGATTGGTCGAAGTAATTACTTTGGTATCTGTTTTACGACACTCAGTTGAAAACCGCTCTAATATCATACAATTTGTGCTTCATCAATCTTCCTGTTAGTACAGTTTTCCAGTTACA
>JALIRR010002234.1:2500-12500 GCA_023091755.1 Montipora sp. Colony 1 RG-2022
CGAAAAGCTTTCTATCTAGTTGACCATGGTGTTCTGTTGACTAAACTTGCTGGCATGGGCATCACCAAGAGCTTTTGGAAATGGACACAAAGCTACTTATCAGGCAGAACACAGCAGGTTAAGCTCCTGGGAGTCCTCTCCAGACATGGCAAAATGATTGCTGGTGTGCCCCAGGGTGGTGTCATTTCTCCTACTCTTTTTAATGTGCACATTATTGATATTGAGGAGCGCATTCCCAGTGAATTACATGGTGTACCTGTATCCACCTGCAAGTATGCTGATGACTGCACGCTATACATATTAGTCTAGACTATATATAAGGGCTCTGTTAGTCAAATGCAGGGTGCTGTGACTCACTTGAAAAATTGGGCTGTACAGAATAGAATGGAGCTGAATGCTAAGAAGACAAAAGATATGTACATCACCTTCAAGAAGTCCTGTCCAACTGTGCCCCCTATTAGTATTGGGCCTTACATGTATATACTGAACTGGAGAGGGTTTCAGAGTTTAAACTACTGGGTGTATACCCAGTATGTACAGAACGATCTCAAGTGGAATACACATGTCTCAAGTATTGTCAGGAAAGTGCTCAAATGGATCCACTATCTTAGGGTCTGCAGAAAAGCCCATCTTCCCAGGGACATTGGTCTAACAACTTACATTGCTAAGATTAGACCTGTCTTAGAATATGCCTCGCCTGTTTGGGGAGGGTTGCCCATTTACCTTGAAGAAGAGCTACAGAGAGTGCAGAATAGATGTCTAAATGTCATAGGACTCCCTAAGGATACTGTTGAGTCACTTGTAACTAAGCGTCAGAATTTGTCAAGGAAAGAATTTAAGCGTATCCTAGAATCTGAAGCGCATCCTTGTAAACATTTTCTAGATCAGGCGGTGGATCATGGCCATCTCTTCTCAGTGCACTTCAGAATACCTGTATCACACACTGTTAGGCACAAACATAGTTTATTCCTAGAGGTGCTGAACTTAATTTAACCTAACTTAACTTAATTTGTTGTGTACATAATTATGTATATATATTGGCAATGTTTTGATATTTTACTGTAATATTTCTTATCGCCAAAGGTAATAAATACATGTAAAGGTATTATTTCATAATTATAAGATTTATCCATCAGTTTCATTTTAATGCCTCAGAAAGCTTTTCATCTTTTTTTTTTGACTTCTTTGGGGTTGCCTGTATACATGTTCAGTGCACTTACCTTATCTACATTGCTGCACATGTAAACAGTAATCTCATTTGCTAAATACACCTTGACCTAGGAAACACTGATACATATGTAACTCTCTTTTGTCTGCAACAGAACTGGAAAGAACAACTTTAGTATTTAGTGTAGAGGTATTAGTTTTCCTTTCTGGCAACAAGTCTGATGGAGCAGGAGAGGTCTTATAAAGTTGAATAGTTGATCATTCTCCAGTTCTTGACTTGTGCCTCAATTTTTTTTGTTTGTTAATTCCACCCGAAACCCCCCATCTCACACTATACTAGAAACTTTTCCCTTTAAAGTACAAGCATTCAGAAAAAAACAAACTAATGGAAATTAACAGGAAATTACATTTTGTAGCATACATGGACCATGTACACTAAATATCCTGTCATATGGTGGTGGCTCTCTTGCTGGCATTATCTGTTGAAGACATTTTTAATCCTCTCTAACATACTACTGAAATAATGTGCTCTTAAACAGTGTGTGCATGCCTGTACCCAAGAAAGACCCTTACGCAGAGAAATACAATGTACACTCAGACACGTCAAACACATTGTTGATACAGTCAACTCTCTCTTAACGGACACCTCTATAAGACGGACATCTGGTGGTGGTCCCAGCCGTTTCTTAGTCATTTTACTATAACCAAACTCTCTATAAGATGGACACCTCCTTAAGACGGACAACGGACACCTGTGAGGTGCTGAATGTGACCGCAAATTACGATTTAGGGAAGAAAAATTCTTGTACATGACTCTTTTTAACACCAGACGTTTAATTGACAGCTCTTATCTTGTCACCGGAATACACATACAGTATAAGTTAAAATTAAATCAGTCATTGTCCCTTTAAAAAAATAACTTGGAGGTGACAACCAAATTGTATTCTACTCTGAAACAGGTAGGTTTCGTTCAAGTAAATAACTTGAAACAAACTTCAAACAGACACGTATTCACTGTGCACTGGTTCAGCATTATTATCTCAAAATTCCTGGGGTCATGTTACGTCAACTCTCTATAAGCCAGACACCTCTCTAAGACGGACAGCTGAGGCTGGTCCCGATGGTGTCCATCTTAGAGAGAGTTGACTGTATATCCTTGTTCTCTTCGTGTACTGTATATCAACTTAGGATCATGTGTATTTTGTGCACCCTTCGACCGATATATTGGTTGACATATCAACCGATACTCGGCCGATATAACGACCGAAATAATTATGGCAGTCGACATATCAGCTGACACTCGCCGATACGTTGACCATTCACTGTCGGCGGAATATCGGTCGACTGTCTTACAATATAATTCAAAAGCTTTAATAGACTGTCAGTGTCAGATATATAAGTTATAAGCATTTCATCCTTTTTTGGTCAACCTCAAAAATTTCTGACAGCTTTATGTTCGGATCATGTGCCGCAAATTCAATCGTTGTGAAGCAAGACACCCAAGTGAAATACTGCCAAATACACAAAAGATGGCCTCCTCCCATCTGGCCTGGTAGCTCAGTCGGTAGAGCAATGGCGATCTAATCCGGAGGTCACGGGTTCGATGGTACATGTTGATTCTCACCCAAATGGATGCTTTAAAACAACTTCTACAAGACATTGCCAAACAATATCCTCTTTTAAATAAGAATTTCAAAAGCTGAATCATTTCTGATGGCCGCGTTTAGCTATCTTATTTGGATTTTTCCATTGTTTTTAAGCCTAAAACCAACAAAAAAATCCAGCAGGCAAATGTGACAGCAGAACACGTATGTTGCAAATGGATACACCCTTTCTATAATGCAGATCAAGACATACACCTAATTGCAATAACGTTGTCTTAGAAAATTGAAAAAAGGAAAAAGCCAACTGAATAGGAATTAATTAGGCTAAATTAATAAGGAATGGGACAGAAAACGTGAACAATTCTGGAAACGATGCTTAAAGGCTACCACGACTGCCCGCCTTCGCCGTCAGTGTCGGTGAAAATTTTATCATTAAGGAGAAAAGGTGAGATCCAACTCTAAAGGTAACTGACGATGGCAGGGACCGACTAGGACATTTGCAATGTGAACTGGTGTCTGTGCTTGCATGTTTCCCAGTTTTTAGTGTGAATTTATTGAATTTAAATCACTTCAACAATAAAGATTCTAATTTAAATTCAATTGAAACTGGATGCCAAACAAAATCGAAGTAATCGTGTCAATTGAGTTTGATTGGTTCGATTGAGTTTGGTAATCGAATGCACCAGTTCGATTAATCGAACTCACCAAAAAGTTCCAATTCGATTATGTTCGATTACTGAACCAATCAAACAACAATCCGGCCAATTGCGTTCTATTGAGTTCGATTGATTTTAAATCAATTCAACAATAAAGATTTTAGTTCATTCCGGGTTAATTTAAAGATTTTTGTTGTCAAACTGCTTCAAATACATACTAGAGGGAAATCTTTCCGATTCAATTGAAACTAGATGTGTTTTGTCTTTCTGCCAATCAAAATCGAAGTAATCGCGGCGATTGAGTTCCATTGGTTCGAATGAGTTCAGTATTCGAACGCCGAGTTCAATTAATCACACTCACCGAAAAGTTCCAGCTCGATTAAATACATCAATGACATACACATATACACGCATACATACATACATTTATTGAAGCTCCCCCATAGGGGTTTTTCAGTCACAATGTAAAAAATAATCAAGAATAAAAATCAACATGGACAATCTGGTCAATTGGGCCCAATTGAGTTCAATTGATCTTTGGTTCGGTTTTGTGCGATTGACTACAATGGATTTATATAAAATAGCCTCTGAGAAGCGGGGGGTAGATCAGGGATATCTGCGTTGCTCGGCAGAAGTTTCTAATCTCGGTTACGTCTGCGATGCAAGCTACAGTCACCAAAATGCAAGTAGCAGTGAAGTATCGGCGGAATGTTGGTAGCCTATCGGTCGAGTATCAGCTGATATGTCAACCGATATATCAGTCAAGGGGTGCACAAAATACACATGATCCTCAACTTATCCCATGGGGCCCTTGGATGATTATTTTACACAAGCAACTTAAATTGGTTTAACTGAACAATAATTTGTTTTCTTTTTAGATGATAGTGTCTTGTGGTTTGAATATTGGGAAATTACTCAGGGTGCTGCACGAGGGGCTTCTGAAAGAAGATACACATGTCGCCCCTCTTATGAGTCTGGTTGGAAATGAGGTACTCATAATGTGTACTGTTTTTTTCACTTCAGTGACTGTTAGTCTATCAGAGAAACTGCAAGTGTCAGAAGCAAGAGTTAAATTGACTTACAGTGCAACAAGCCTTACCATGGCCACCTAACGAACTTTCAAAAGTTGACAATTACATGTACATGTAATACATCAACTCAACAACCCATGCAACGGTTGCTAAGAGGGGTGACAATCGACTGTTAATCAAATTTGCACACCCTGATTGGCGTATAAGTTTGAAAAATCTTTGTTACATGTAGGTGGCCATGGTAAGGCGTGTCGCACTGTAATATACAAAAGTCAAAGTTGTACTGCGTTGAGCCACAGAAAGCGTGCGGAAAATTATTTCCTTCATTTATGTTTAGGTGTCCTGATTACAAAAAGTTAACATGGCTTGAGCCTGCATTCCATTAAAAAACCATGGCCTGGTCAGCGGTCAACTGACAAAAACAGCTGACCTGAATGATCTCTATTAGACTTGATCCTGTGATATGGTCATGTCATACTGGTCAGTGAATACAGTACCGCCTGGAAGTATTGACCCCTAGGGACGAGGCAATACCTCATCTTTGCCGCAGGTAGTGGACGCGCGGCACCGAGGTATGCAAATTTTTTTCCCTCGGTAAAACCGAGGTGCACTTTGCCGCGGGAAAGAACAATGATCTGTTGCTCTTGTATAATAAGCGGAAGACTGTCAAATTTTATATCTCATGGTGTGAAGAATCGATTCTTAATGCAAGATACCGGTATTGTAATTCAAATGAGAAAGTGTGCCATTTACGTAAGGACTCAAATTTTATAATCTTTACATAATGTAAAACTGAAGACTTCTTTAAAGATACAGTGTAAGCGACAGCTTGATTATCCAGCCAACGCAACACTCATTGTTCTCCAGGTTGTAATACTGTATGTGTGCGTGAGAAATTATTTGTTTGGTTTTGAAAAAGGTTCAAATGTATCTCTTTTCGTCTAAGCCTGACTTTATTTTATTTGGAGACCTGAAATTCAAACTTGTGCGATTGTCTTCGTTTTATCATCGCCATTTTGGTTAAAAGCAGGTATCGCTTCCACATACATTGTATTACCAAACGTACCGACGAATAATTTAAGAATGGCTTCTTTTTTCATCGCTTTTCATCAGCAATATATTGTTAAATCATAGCAATTGCAGCAAAATACATTTTCGCGTTGTTTTATCAGTCGTGCAATAGTCTACTTGAATTCCATAAATATTTTTTAATTGCAGCATGTTGATTATGCATGGAAAATAAATTTAAGAATAGACTGTAGTTAGTGGAGAAAAGAAGTCTCTTACTTATCTGAACGCTCATCGTTTGCATACGAATTTTAACAAATGCAAAACCAGTAAGCGAAACAAACTTTAGAATGTTCGAACCATTTTTTCTCCAGTGCTCACGTCGCGCTTTCACGTGCAACTCTTTACGCAGCGGGCGTTCACGCGTGATAAAATTTAGGGAGCTTACGAAACGAGGACGACGACGGCTACGAGGACTTCATTTAAAAATACAAATCTGCGTTATTCATATCACTACGAAACTATTTCATGTCGTTTCGCGTTAAAAATGTGTAGTAACTGTCGAGGAATCAAACTGGTATGACTCGGTTGGAAGCGTAGAGAGAGAACTGAAAATTCATCGTCATGTGCTAACGTCCTCCACAGAACCTTGAATTTGGTCATTTCACGTCATCATTTAGGAGATGACGGCAAAGAAATGTTCCAAAATGTAAAACGCACGTGCAGAGCGTGCAGAGCCATTGTTTTTGCTCACTAAACCTATTGTTTTGTAGCGTCGTCGGCGTCGTCGTTTCGTAAGCTCCCTAAATTTGCATAACCACGCCGATATGCACCAATGATTACCCAGAGCACGAAAACAATCTTTTCAGTTTAGATCAAATAATTTTCGACTATTTCAGGGGTTTGATATCCTGGGTTCTTTCCTTGGAGTGTTCTTCTTTTTTGTGATTTGTTACACTAAACAACCTTAGAAAGTACATGTAATACTGCAGTAGGAAACCACAAGAAGTCGTAACTTCGTCACGCAAGGTTTTCGAGCCGTTCACCCTGAACATGTAAGCTTTCAGTTTGTAAATATTGACAAAACCCTCTCCTGTTTGCAGGATATCGAAATGATAAATGAATAAATGTATGTTCCGTGGGACAAGCGTCGAACCTTCGAATGAATAGTCCACCATAAGTCTTCGAAATAATCACTGCAATCAAAATATAAATGCATGTCGCAAAGAAGGTTTCAAATGTGGTCGGAATCTAGCTACAGTACGGATATTCTTTTCGCATGTAAAAGGAAAAGGAAACCAAGGTCCATGATTAGCGGCTATAACCCTCTTTGCTGTTCGCAATTTTCAGCCGAAACTTGTTCAGTTTCTGCTGTTCGGTGAGATCTCAACATTACAATCTACAATAGCTTATCGAAACACAAAGTCAGCGGAAACCCAACTCTACCGCGGAATTTTAATTACCGAGGGTTTACCTCGGTTGACTTTCCTGCGGCAACTTTGGAGCCTAGCCGTAAATTTCCCTCGGCAGAAAAGCGGCCTACCGCGGGAATACCGAGGGAAAGTTGCGACAGGGTGACGCGGCAATGACGCGGTAAAGGGGTCAATACTTCCAGGCGGTACTGTACCTTGTTTTGACAGATGTCATTTGACCATACCAAAGATGTGCACTGTAAACTAGCTGGAGTATGGACGCGATATGGTCATGTGATAAAGGTCATATTGGCATACATACATGGAGGAGTGGACAGTTGTACGTGTACGGTGACCAGAACTAAATTTTCTCACACAGATGGGTTACCATAATTATTTTCTTCCCCATGGTGCTACACACTCGTGCTTTCAGCGCCTGCAGCTCCGCTATTATTTATTATTTAATTAGAACGTCATCCATTCTTGCTTGTCATACTTATCTTAACCCTTTCACCTGTAAACCGGCATGCGTAGTATTTTACTCTGTCTAACGCCAGATGATTTTCCTCGTCCAGGGGAAACCCTCAGGAGTCAATAGTCGATAGCCTGCAAGCAGGCTCTTTCTCTGCTCACAGGCTAGTTTATCCATTATCCTTGTCACAGTGGTCAACTTATACAGTCCTACATTGCCTTTTTTGTGTGGCATTTCATAATTGGCATGAAAATAATCATCTTGAAAAAAATAATAAAAGTCAAATGGATTGCCTTTTTCAGGGTTCAAATGGAATCAGTCTTTCCAATCGAGATAACATAACAGCATTTATGCTTGATCTAAGCAGACACTGTTGCTTTCACTCAGAAACCTACTCTCTTTCTGTCAGCTTGCTGGATCGTTTGCTTTCAGTTGTAAAGGTAAGGGCACAACAAGCATTATTTTGAGTTGTAGTAACTGGCAAGTCTGGGTAACACCTTCCAAATGCAGAGTAAAGAACCAGCAAACTCAACCGACGCCGAGTCTGGGAATTGAACCTGGGCCACATTGGTGGGAGGCGAGTGCTCTCATCCCTGCACCCCACAATGTTAATGTAAACCCATTTGAAGCTGGTGCAGTCTCAGAGAGGTGGTGGCCAGTCAGGTAGGGTTTCAATCAGTCAGTGGATCCAGAGGTAACTTTAAACCACTAACTGAGTCTGTTTTGCAATGTCCCTAAGTTACATGTAACTACTTGCGTGGAAATACTCAGAGGTCAAAGATCTACTGTACTCCTTGTCTTTTCTGCTTTTTTTACATAAATATCAGTCTAGTGAGCCTTAATTACATGTACATTTGTACTGTAACATAATTTATAAAAATCTTATTTCTCTTTTAAACTTGAAGGCCAATCCTAAATATCTCCCCTGTATGAGTATATGTTGTCTTTTCCTGGCTGTTAAGATGTCTGAGGAGGATGAGGTAAAGTTCCATTTATTTATTTATTTATATATTTATTTAATATCTATTTGGCAATGAGTTGTAACTTGTCCTTTCATATACTGTATTGCAATTTTCTGTTGTAAGACCTTAAATATTCTGAGCTGAGATTATACAGTACATCACTATGCATGACACTGGAGGAAAAGCTGTCACCTTACCTTAATTGAGTCTCATTCTTTCATGTCCCTGGAATGTTTCAGTCAGCATTGGTATTAACAAATTAAAATGTCTTGATTCATTTTGTTTCTGTTCATGTATATTTTTTATTTCCCTGTCAGGATGTTCCAACAGCTGCAGATTTTGTTAAAGTCAGTGGCCTTCGGTTCACTTCTTCTGATTTGTTACGAATGGAGCGTGTCATACTTGATAAACTGAAATGGAATCTGAATGCCACTACACCTTTGTATTTTCTGGAAGTGGTGAGTATCAAACACAGCTGGAGAATAGTAAAACAACAGTTAAATTAATGCCTAAGTCACATATGGAGGTTGGGTGCCCAGGAACTTGGGGGGGAGGGAGGCTGGAACTGCTCACCCCAAAACCAAGTAGGTAGAACCTAAGAGCCTGCCCCGCCTGCTAAAACCCAGCCCCCATCTGGCACCCATCACACTGAAGTGGAAGAACAGTGGAGTGGAGATCCTACTGTGTACAGATAATGCGTAATGCTACAAAAAAAAGGGAGGAGGAGGGTTGGAATTCTAGCAAAGGAGGCTACATGTATGTGGAATGCCCTGTACGCTGAACGGAGTAGAACTACAATCGTGTGCAGTGACATACCCATCGACCGCAATAGACTACCACTGAATCTGTGATCGCCAGAACGCCCTGCAATCACGCTCAAAACAGTAATGCAATTCCGGGGAACACCAGAACGCTTATGGCCTGCCAGCAGACCATGCCGTACACCCCTAAATGCCATCGATACGCCAAGCACTGGGCAAACTACATGTAGCTCCTAGTCATTAACTTTTTTTTTAATAACAAATTTTCTTTATTCCATACACCTGAATACATAGTAAAAACAATGTTATAAAAAATAAAAGAAAAACAAAACAGTTACATTAATACAGAATAAACTACACTGTACTTACATAAGTGGGAGAGGAGGAGCATATTAAATATTATCGTGGGTTTCTGATATTATAGAAATGAACATTAAAAGTTAATTTTTTCAATACGGTATTTAAATTTTATTTTGCCAGTGAAATCGGAGGGAAGCAATGCTTCCTCCTTAAGTTTCCTGCATGGTGTATAGATTGACGAATGAATAAGAGCGTATAATTGAATTTTTTCAGTAGGGGAGAGGAGTGGTTGAAAATTCCAAATAAAAATTCCTCATTCAGATTTGTATTGTTGTTCTCATTGAACCAAGACAAGCAGATTTTTATAAAATGTTGGGTGAAGTGGCATTCAAGAAATGCATGATCAATAGAGTTCTTTTCCCCGCAGTAAATACGTTCATCATCTGTTTTTATGTTGAATTAATATGTAGGAAGATCTTTCTTCGTAAAGACAATAAATTTAAAGTGGAATTCTCTCATTTTGTTTTCCCAACAAATACAACGGGTCAATTTAAAGATGCTACTCCAAGTTTCTTCATTTAATTTTTTTTTTCAGCTTCACATGTTTGTTAAGTTGGGTAATTGTAA